>VDFB02193867.1:7756358-7806023 GCA_007258455.2 Sequoia sempervirens | reverse complement strand
TCAAGCCAAAAAGGTCATCCAGTAGACCTGTGCACAAAACCTATTTTCCAAAACTATAACTCTGCTATACCACTTTAGAGTATTTATAACAATTTTCCCACTCTAGTTCTACTGCGCTTTGCTTGAGGCATAATAAGAATTAAGATAGTAAAATTGAACTCAACAAACATGAGTGAAAAATATAAATGACCATAAAAAAATATCTTCTGGACCCACAAAAATGGTCCCAAAGGGCGCAGAAGATACACAAGAAAATCATAGAGGACTTCACTAATTGAAATATATTGTTCTTCTGACATCATAATACCCTGATTCCAACGAGCAACAGCTTATCATCATATTCAGTCTAAAAAAAATATTTTTCTCACAAAACCTTGACACCATGTAAGACTTGCCCAGTTCTATTGATTTTGAAATACACTGCAAAAATGTTACTGCTTTAAGCATATTATGTGGCATCAACCAGATGACAGTTTCATAAAATAATTATCTAACACATGCAGTTTGTCAGGTTTGCCAGGTCCACATTTTGCCTATGTACAGAACATTGAACCTGGCTTGCCGTTGTTTCTCTTTAATTACAGTGATAGAAAATTGCATGGTACCTTCGAGTCAGCAAGTTGTGGACAAATGAACCTCAATCCATATGCATGGACAGCAGGTGGAGCTGAAAAAACGCAATATCCAGCACAGGTATGCATGTCTGTTAGAGATGTCTAGGTTTTTAATGTTATGTCCTTATTTGCACTAGCTAATAAGCACCGAGTTTATTAGGGTGTATTTCCTGTCTATTTTGGATAGAACTTGGTTTGTTTATTCACTGTCTTTCTCAACTTTGTGTTAAGTTTCATGCTCTTGGTAATTGCTTTTACACTCAATAGTCCTTCATGCATGTCCAAGGTTCGAGTTTGTATCAAGCAGAATTGTGAGCCGCTTCCAGAGTCTGCCTTTAAAAATGCTATCGGTGAAAATTATTACTCTGATAAGCATTTTTGGTTTGAGTTGAACCATGCTCAGACTGATGCATTGATGTCACTTTTTAATCCTAGATTGAACAAAAGAAGTGAAATTGATTTTCCAAAATCTTCAGAGAATGGGGTGTGGTCATCTCAAAGATCTCAGAGTTCTTCAGATGGGTGGCAGGTTGCTCCTGTTAGAACATCAATGAATTGTGCAGATATTGTTTCAAATTCAGTGGAATGGACAGTGGTGTCTCGAAAAGGCAAAGAAATCTCATGTAGAAAAGGGAATTCATGGGAAGAAACTAGTGAATTGTCTAGAAGGAATAAGGGAACGTACAAAAGCCGAGCTTCTAGTCTTTCATCGCTTGGTCAAAGCTCAGAAGATACAATTTTAATAAATTCAGATGATGAAAAGACAGCTGCCAGTGACCTAGTGAGAGGTAGAACTTCACCCGTATTGCATGACAATGGACTTGAATCAATTGGACAAATATCAATATTGGATCATCCCATTACAAACATGTCAAATGAAGACCGTGTACTTGAAAAGCTCAAGCAATTAGCTATACATCGTCAGAACAGTTCAAAAAATCCAATATCAGACCTTTCTACAAAAGGCCTTAATGACAACATGAATTTTCATTTTGGGAATGATGAAGAAAAATCAATGGATGAAAAACTTCTTTCAGACCAGGTATCAGTGAAAGCAGAAAGAGAGATTATTTTATCTGGCTTGAGGTCTGTAGATACAACCATGGCTGACAACTTGCAAAATTATTTAGAGCGCCAAGACTTATCTTTAGTTCAGGTATGGACATATACATTGTTTTGGAATGTTATTAATATTTATACTGATTTTCTAGGATTATACTTATAGTTTATGTTTTGTATGGCTTGTATAACAAGAATTTTTGGTTTACATTTTACAGATGCAGCAAGAAATAACTGAGTTAAGAAGCTGCGGGAAGAATACTCATGCTGCTTTAGCTCAGGTATGGACATATACATTGTTTTGGAATGTTTTGAATCTTTGTACTGATTTTCCAGGATAATAGTTTTTGTTTTGTACAGCTTGTATAATAAGAACTTTTGGTGTACATTTTACAGATGCAACAAGAAATAACTGAGTTAAGAAGCTGTGGGAAGAATACTCATGATGATTCCCAGCATGCAGCAGAGTTTCAAGTTTTGGAGCAGAGACAGGTATGTCAAGTTGAAAAATTAACAATTTTGGCTGGAAGTATTTTCTTTTGATGGACTCAGAGAAATCGGACCTAATTTTGATGACTTGCAACATGAATTTAATTTAATTTTTTTAGATAAATTAGAGTTGAAAATTCAAATTCCTTACACATATTACTCAAACAACCCTGAAACAAATCATTACATCAAAATAACCATCATGACATAAGATAAAGCTCAAAAAGACAACCTAGCTCCATATGGGCTCAACTAAGCATATAATTCATTTGTTTTGTTTAAAATGCAATCTCAACAGCATGCAAATTGATGCTTTGTTTTTCGATTTTGCTTTACAATTGGATACCATAGTCCATTCAATTTTTTATGGAGAGGCAAGATCTTTTACTGCCTTTGCCTCACGATTGTTCCCTTCCACTGAAGGGAAATCTTCTTCCGAAGAAAAAGGATCCATCTTTGACATCCCTATGACTCTGAACATTCTGCATTATTCGCAGATGAGATTGCTAATTGATTAAGAATCTCTTCTCCATTCAATTCTGATTGTCCTAATTTCAAAAAGCCATTTTGTTTGTGTGGGGCACTCTTCTTCATCCTTCTTCGTATCTACCTGAGTCAGCTCATGCATCTCCTGCTTTCGCTCATTCCCAACAAGCCTCTTTACATCATTAGTAAGCCAAGCCTCTAGAGTATGAGGCTTCACCTTAGTTTGCTCATCCAAGCTATTTAGAGCTGAATCAAAAGAAAAACCAACAAGCAAATGATTAGGAACAACATCCTTGCACCAAATAGAGTGTCTTAAGGGCCGTTTGGGCTTTGAACGTTCCATGGCTATACATCCAACCTCAAAAAAATTCCAACAATGAAAGGCCTGATTTTTGTGATCTAATGG
The DNA here is from genome assembly GCA_007258455.2 of Sequoia sempervirens. Classification (NCBI taxonomy): domain Eukaryota; kingdom Viridiplantae; phylum Streptophyta; class Pinopsida; order Cupressales; family Cupressaceae; genus Sequoia; species Sequoia sempervirens. The sequence goes on along the minus strand of VDFB02193867.1, from coordinate 7,802,969 downwards.
CCGTTTCCATAAAGCTTTTCCAACTTTTAGGCTTATTTCCAAAGGAAAATCCTGAGACATATCCATTTCTACCAAATTTTGGTAGTGGCAGTTAGTGTGTGCCTTTGTGTTTCAGGAGATAAATGAATTTATGTAAAGAATTTCCTATTTTTTTCATAGTGAAATGAAGCCAAAAAAGGGAGAGGAAGATTCTACAATCTTACCCAGATAGAAGAAATCCTAAAATTTTCGGTAAGTGGGTTGAACCCTGAAAACAAAGGCTTTAGGTAGGGCAAAGCTATTTTCTAAAATCTTCTTTCTATCATTCTTGGAATTGCACACAATCACAAAGAAACCTTGCACATATGGATATATCACCAGTAGTGCTTCCAATATAGTCTGCTAGGTATGTGAGACCCAATTGCTTAGTTCTGGGAGGCTGGGCCAAAGAGAACTAAACCTGCCAATAAGCGCCATTTCCTTGTAATGCTCAATTTCATTTTTCACTTCTTTGCCTAGTTTTAGAATTGGCATTTCTGCAACATCTACTATTCTAAAACCCTTTTTCTGTTTCTTCAACCTATGGTTCATATCCAAAGCTATATTTGAACCAGCAACATGCTTTTTGGCCCAACTGTAGGAGTAAATGATGACTCCCAACACCCCCAGGAATAATTGCAAGACCAAAATATCTTCTAGAGGAGAGAAACTGGCAAGAATAACTTGCTATGACAATGGATGCAATATTACAAGATTGAATATAAATGTACATGAGAAGCCTTGCATTTATAGGCAAGGTGTGATGCAGTACCAGCATTAAATTATTGTGTCAATTAAATGACATGAGGCAACATTAAATGACTTAGGTAACTAACATTAAATAAAAGTCAAAAAAGATAAGATAGGATAAGATCTTATCTTGACAACTAAGACTTCTAGAATGACACCTAGGTCCTAAACAAACTTAATGTTTAAATAGGACCCACTAATTAACTAGTTAGGTAAGAGACCTATTTACACCAACACCCCCCCTTAAGTGCAACTTAGGGAGAAGTTTATTATGCAAACTATGCAAAGATGACTATGAAGATGGGTCCCAACTACAAGGCCATGTTAGGTACACATGTACAATGCAAGTGCAATCTTTCACGAGCAGAGTAAAGGAGAAAACCCAATGGAACAAAATTCCTCTCCAAAAGAAAGAAAAGAAACAAACAATATGATGTATGGGGGACTCGATGATACCCTCAAGGATTACATCCATCATGTATATACAATGAATACTCCCCCATAAGAGGATAAAAAAGAGACAAGATATCCCCCCAATAATGAAGAAGCTCCAAAGCCGATGAAGAATGCTTGAAAGCAAAAGATGATCCAATGCCTACAAGCAACACATCTTCCCTTAGGAATGAACAAATCCATAGGTGGATGAACAAGCCACTCCAAAGCCAACTGAAAGGTGGAACGATGGAGTCTCAACATGTATGCCTCTATAAACTGACGAGGAGTCTCCAAGCGTGAATAAGCCACAACATAATATGAGGAGGACAAAAATCAGTCAGTATGCAGCCCTAAAGAAGACATGTTCAAAGGTTCGTTTCAGCACTATGAGGACAAGGACAAAGGAGATTCACCTATTGAAATCACAAATGAAGAGCACATGAAGATTGAAGAAGATACTGCTATGAAGATTATCAGACTAGCCATGTTAGATCAGTTACATGAAGGTATGGGTTCTTGTGGTGTTTCATTAATTGAGCCTAGCATGGCTTCATCACCTTTACTTCATTTTGGCAAGAAATCAAATTGTTGTTCTGGTGTCTTTGAGATGGATGTTGTTCATACATATGATGGCAATTCAGAAATTTCAGTATGTAGTGAACAAAGTGAATTGGATAATATTGGTTTAACATTGCAAGATATGGAGGACCACTTGGTGGTTAAGGAGGTTATAGTTGTGCACACTCTTTCTAGATCAGCCAATGAGGAAGATCATGATGTAGATGACTCTACTCATTATTTTGATGGAGATCCTTTGATGAAGCATGATGATGACCTAGTTTCCACACATGAATGTAATAAAGAAGAGACCATGAAGGAAGCTGATTTGGAGGTGCACATTTATGTAGACAACACAAAAATTTTGCATGGAGGTGATGGGTCTCATAAGCCACATCACTTGGAAGGACAATTGAAGGTAAACAAAGGTAAGATTGTGGCATCCCTAGCTCATTTTGATCATGTGTCATGTCCCCGAAATTGTAACACCAAATGTATCAAAATACAAATGAATATCAAAATCTAAATTTGAGTAATTGCAATTTAAATATAATTATAATCATCATAGATAATATTATAATATTAACAATTTAACCATTTTTATCTTAAATCAGGATTATCATAGATGAGTGCAATTTATAAACATCATAAATATAATAACCTATATTCTAACTAACAAATATGATTTCATAAACCATAAAGGAAATAATATTTAACATATAAAATAAAAGAGAGATAAATAAAATATAAAATAGAACATACAAATAATGCTAAATGAAAGAAAGATAAATAATACCAAAGTCAATTCCTAATATGGGCGCAGCGATTAAATAAATGCAGCGCTCAAACATTATTAAGGGATCGATCCAAGGGTGCCGACCAAAGGAAGTAACGAATGCAAAGAGATGCGTCCAAAATGAGGACTCTTGATCGGCCATAAAGAGAGGTCGATGCAAGATCTAAAAAGAAAAGGGGGGATCAGAGGGAAAAACGGGTTAAGCACAGGCTGCATATCTTCGGGTAATACTTGAGATAATATGAGATTTGATTCTGCAAAAAAACATAGAATAGGATAAAGGCATAGTCAATAGATATATTCATGATTGTTTATTTCTATTTATAATATGTTCAGAAATTCATAGAGTAGGAAAAGGCATAGTCAATAGATTATGTTCAGAAATTCATAAAGTAGGATAAAGGCATAATCAATAAGATATATCCATTACTGTTTATTTCTATCTGTAAATGTTCAAAAATTATAGAATAGAATGAAGGGATAATCACTAGACATGTTTGTCATTTATAATCCATTATCTGTTTACACTATTATGTTCATGTTCCACCATGGTGAGGAAGAAGGATTACAAGGGGAGGCAAAGGGGTCTCTTCTAGATATGCCACCTGGGTGGGGGAGAGAACAAGATGAGCCCACAAAGGGCCAAGGGGGTACTTACCTCTGGGGTATCCGAGGGTACTGCCTTTGGGTCTAAAATTGATCATCGGAACAACCGTTGTAACCCCACCCTCCCACCATGGTGTAACCAGAGGGGAGGATCAATTATGGGAAATGGAACAAGGATGTTGATAAGGGAGTTGGGAGTTTCACTAGGTCATTTCATATGAATGGCATGCGCCACATGAGGCCTAGGGGACCCCCTCATATGCATGTTATGCTCCACATGAGGAGGGAGAGACTGAGATATCCTCTTTCAGGTGACCCGTAATTGAGCAAACCCAAGGGACTAAATCAATTCAAGGTATCCTCTAGGGCCCATTGCTTGGAAAATTGATAATTTAGAATAAATTTGGTATAATTCCTATTAGGGACATTACATCATGTTCATAAGATGATGGCAGGTTTGTGTTGGAAGGCTCTAGGGAATCATGCAGATTTTGAAGAAGGTATATCTCTTGATGACTTGCACAAACTCAAGGAGGCTTTGGTGGTAGTAAATTCAAACTACCTACACTTAATTGCTGATAGAGATCGTCTCCTCACACTTGGTGAGATATATTTTGATGCCTCGAGAAGAAAAGAAGATGAGGTGGAGAAGCTTGGTGAGGAGTTGAGCATGGCACACTCTTCATCATACACAACAGAATTTCAGACTTCTATGTGACCCTTGTTGGATGAAAAGCATTGCAACATGAAGATGGCAAAAAGTGGAGACATGGAGGATGGACTTGAAGGGTCCTATGATGAAGTGATGAAGGTAGAAGAGACACATACACATGAAAAATCAGCTTGCAGCCATGGGACAGAATTTGTGACACATGGTACACTTGATTTTCAGTTGAAGACATCCCTTGGACCTGCACTAATAAATGAGTACCCATTCATGGAAGGAGAGATGATTGAGATTGAGGAAGACACCACACTAGAGCATCAGGTAAGGACTGATTTTCTGATGTACGACAGTAGTCCCTTATCTTAACATTATCATGTTATGACAGCCAAGAGAATCAGCCTTAAGGCTTATGATTTTCATGGAGAAACTCATGTTGGATCAGCACTTGTTGGAAAACATGCAACAATGAGGAAGGAGAAGTTTGAGGTGATTGAAGGCACTATAAAAAGGTATGACAGTAGTTCTGATTTTCTGATTTGGAACAGCAGTCCTTCGCTTTTGCATAATCAGATGATGGTAACCCTTACACATGAGAATAAGAGTGGGAAGACTTATCCTACTATTGGCACTCCATTGGGAGTCAAACATGAAGATTTTATGGATTGTCCATGGCACAAGATGTACGATTTGATATGCCATGGCATGAAAGAGGCAAAGAAGATTCGAAGCATGTGGCACATTAGGAATGAGCCTTATATGGAGGCTAAGCAAGTGGAGCAATCAAGTTTGAGGTATGATTCAGAATTCTTTGTTTGTTCACATAGCTTGCTTCATGAGGATTTGGCGTCACCTCATTTGGAGAGCCATTTGAAACCTCACGTCGTACACTTGGATGGCATGATGGAGCACACACTTAGTGGATCAGCCTCTAGTATTATGCATTCATATGTAGATGGAGATATGGGTGATGCAGATTTGGTTTGGTCATTCATCATTCAAGGAGCACTTGAAGAGTTTGCTTGTAACGAGTCTCATTATGTTGATGACTCTTTGGTAGAGTATGTAGCTGCTCTATTCCAAAGATTTGTGATGCATGCCATGGAGACACTTGCATTTGTATGCCAGACAGTTGGAGGAATGAAGCTTCAATTGAACTATGATCCTAGGTATGGAGGTATTGCTATGCTATTTGATGTTGAACCTCTAATGTCTGTGTTTGAGTTGGACTATGATGTAGGGTATGGAAGTGAGCATGATGGCATTAGTGTTCCAGCCCTAGTTTATGGGGCTGCACTCCATACTTTGATGAGGGATGGCTGTTCTACCTTATTGCACATGGAAATCCTACAGGATACTTGGAGGACAGCGGCTGTTTGTGTGTTTTGGAGAGGTTTGGATCATCTCTTCATCATTGGAGAATGGTACATGGATGAAACTCTATCATCATATGACATTGGTGATGGTATTTTCACTCACTTGGGTCATGATTTTCAGTCATGAGGTTGCTGTTCTGTTCCATATCAGCAACTTAGGAGCTGTTATACATTTTCTTGCACCTATGTTGGGTATTTCTCACACCCATGGGAGATCTACAGGAGTTGGAGGGCGGCTTTGTGTTTTTGGCACTTTGAGATATTTCCATTTTTTCATGCTTGATGGATGTAGGGACATGGTGACTTGGGATCCAGGTGGTGGCATGCTTGGCACATCATTTGCTTGGGATCTTGATGAGTTGCTTCACAACTCATGGAGCGATGATGATGAATTTGACAAAGTGGAGCAGTGGAAGCTTGAAGACTTGTGGTTGTGTTTAAGAGTTCGCATTCTTCATATTTTTCTTGGGAGAGGCAGCCATTGGTTGAGGAGTTATATGATCACGGGACATTTGATTGGATGGAGATACTTGTCATTTGACGGTATTCTGCAGGATGCAAATTTGTCATTGTTTGAGGAGAAGCACTCTCGAGAAGGGAGGATTGTAATATCCTCTCTTTTAATTCCTTTTTCTAGGTCAGCTCAAGTTAAGGAAAAGCAAGTCAGGCTTGTGAAAAACAATAAAACATGCATAAATACAAGATCTTGTGAAGCATTTCACATCATATTTTGGAATTGTTTTTCTATTGCTTTGGTCTGCACTTTTGAGTAGCATATGCTTTAAGATGAAAACCCTATTGCATTAAGGAGAAGTTGGACGAAACCCTAGCTTCTTCAAGGAGAACTTCATGACGGAGGTTCCTATGTGCTTCAATGGAGATTATTGCTAGCTTTCATGTTTAGTTTTGCATCAGCATTTAGAGATCTGATTTGAAGGGCGAGTTGTGCAAGTTGGAGGTTCTACTACAGATTTTCTAGGGTGGCAAAGCCCTAACATTAGTCCAACAGGGCAGCACAACCCATGGTAGGGTTTTAGAGTTGTTACTTCATCATTTAGTTGCATGTTTGTGGCTGGAGCAACTTTGCCCAGCTAGGGTTAGATTTGCACTTGCATCATTGGGGTTTTTTCATGTTGTGGCGCATGTTTAAGGCCCAATTTCCTTGTAATTTGCATTCATATTTTTAGTAGCAGACTGGAGGTTGTATATCAAAAATATATTGGTGTAATCAACTTAATTAGTTAATTAGCAAATAGAATAAATAAAATACAAAGAATGATGTTTTGTCGGGAATTAGTCTTTGTCATTAGTTAGCACTCGGGTCGTTTCCGACGATTGGTATCCTCAACCGACGTCGGCTAACTATTTATAGTACCGAGCGTGTTGTATTCGAAGACTAGCACAGATGTGATGAATTGTAATATTGCAGCCATATGAATGATAATCTGAATTACCTTTCTGTGCAATTGTTTTGTGATTGATTTTATGCTTCAATGTTACTCTGCAAATTAGTTTACTCTATAATACAAGTAGCACTTGACGAGTAAACATTTGGTGCTGTTGCCTAAGCGTACCAAGGAATCACTCGTCAGTATGATTGCCGCGTAATGGGTCAACTGACGGAAGAGCCTGTAGAAACTAATGAAGAAAGGGAAGACGAATTGACACAAGATTTGGTGAATTTGTGGGATATATCACTAAGAGACCATGTACAAAGGGAAGCTCTCAGGTGAGAGATCCCTCAAGCGGTTATTTGGGATAGATTGCAAGTAAACGATGAGGCTGATAATCTCCTCAATCGGTTGCCAAGACTGTTGACCTGCCATTTCATCATCCTACAGGACCTTCGGGCAGAGAGCGATTAGGAACGCTGAAGGCAACAAATATTGCAGTGGTACAAAGAACAAACCAAATGGGAAGAGGAGGAACGAGACACTAGCAAGAGACGTACTCCCGACAACCAATGATCGCGTGAAAACCTTTAATGCCCGTACAACATAACAAAGACAAGAACCGAGTACCAATCAGGCACGAAACTCAAGAGGAGAAGGTTTGACGATCACTCAGGCTATAGGAGCAAGAAAACCGACGACGAAGACTAAGACAAATTGATAAAGAATTTAATGAAGACCTAACTGAAATAAATCAAAGCATTAGAAGAGCACACAAAAATCTTGAGGAAATAGACCAATCCATCGGAAGAGCACATCAAAATTTTGTTGAGGGAAGGGACGAAGGACCTTTTAGCACTCCGTACGTAGAAAGATACAAAATCAGTGAAAATGAAAATGAATTAAGTGAAGAACTCAATAGTAGCATCTGACGCATTTGGGAGTTGTCCATATCAGACGACGACGAAGGGTTGAAGACTAGAAGATCTGAACCTAAGACCCTAGGGCAGAGGGAGTACTAGAGTGAACCCCAGGAGACTTGAGGTGTCAAGGACACTGAAGGAAGACATGGGAGAGACTCGTACATGGCTGAGAGTGCAAGTGACACACCAGAATGTAGCGGGAAAACCAGTCTAGTTAGGTCCAATATACAAGGAGGGTATTGGGGCAAGATGGTGACTCTACCAGCCGAGCAACAGAAGCTGTCGAAATTTATGGAGAATGGGTTAGAAGATCTAGTACGCCATTGCAAAACATGCAAAACAATTTGGATAGCCAATGGACAGGATGATTCGGATTACTAGCTGAAAGTATTTCCAACAACACTGAGAGACAATGCCATTGACTGGTCTCAAAATTGGACCAAGTACATAGGGCATTGTGGAGATTACTTAAGCAAGCATTCCAAAATGAGTTCAAACTCTTAAGGGATGAGAGTGAGATTGTACTAGAAATTTACAATACGAAGCAAGGGAAGCACGAGAGTGTGTGTACCTATAACTGGAGACTTAAAGATTTGCTTGGAAAACTGGAGGCACAATCGGCCGACGGGCTAAAGAAAAGGTGGTTCATCGAGGGCTTGCTTTAGTCATTAAGAAAGAAAATGAAAGTCGTACCTTTGTCATTGTACGCTGAAGTGTACAATTAGGCAATGGATATAGAAAGCGAAAATAAAACATATCGAGGGAAAAGGAAGGCAAACAATGAAGAGAGTAGGACAATGGTGACGAGGAGTCAAAAACAGTGCAAGCACTCCAGAAGGATATGCTAAGGATGATGAAAGAATTAAAGGCTGACAAGGAGAGCACGAAGGAGGCTAGAGAACTATGGTGTACGAACTGCAATGGAGAAGGTCATACAAAGGCAAATTGTCCGAAGAAGTTATTCTGCGATATCTGCCAAGTGATGGGACATTCCATCAAGGAATGCCCACACAACTTAAAAGCTAGGAGTGCACAAATACTCTTTGCTCAGGGAGAATTGTTGACATCGTGGAACACACCATCAAAATCCCATAACACTTCCAACGCGTCCCCTGGAGGGTACCGAAATAACTGAAGGAGCAACAATAGTACCCTATGAAGTAAGATATAGTACGATGGCAAAGGACGACCCATCATCCAATGACGGAAGTGCAACGTATGGGCCAATTTGCTAGGGATTGCCAAAACAGTCAAGGTTCAGGAGGAAGATTGTGTAAGTGGTGTGGACCAGGCGACCATGAAGAGAATGAATGCCCCAAGCAAAATGGTATCCATATGTTGGAAGTAGAAGAACAAGAGGTATTGGCGATCACCAGAGCGCAAGCGAAGAAGGCAACCTACCCGGTTTCACGTACGGAAAAACAAAGGATGAAGGAAGCAAAAGCCGAAGTGGAACTGGCGATGAAAAAGGAAAACAAAACACCTCTGGAGAAATCAGGAACCTCTCGGCGGTCGGAGGTGGAACCCAACATTGTACGGTAGGTATTGTAGACCACCATACCGATCAAAGTAATTGACCTTCTCCAGACCCTGCCACAGTTAGGACTGACAATGACAAATGTTGTCAGGGATGGCAAGTAGCCGCGATCGGAGGATGGAAGGCAAGAATTGGTACCAGAACTACCACTGTATGGTGAACAAACCATTGACCCCATACTACTGACAACAAACATTGGGAAGATGCCAACGGTTGTTCAGATGGAGATTGGAGGGAATATTTTGACAAATACTATCATCGACGGAGGATCGGGAGTCAATGTACTACCCGAAGACACATGGAAGAGTCTCAGGAAGCCAACACTCTGGCCATTGACATTCCAACTCGTCGGTGCCAATCAGCATGGCATCAAACTGTTGGGAACACAACCATTCCCATTGAACTTCGCAGTCATTACATTATAGAGGAAAGTGTACGATGGATTGCTTGGATGAGGGTGGTTGGTGGCAGCCAAGGCGAATCATAATTGGAAAAGAAACATGCCGTACATAGAAAGCAACAGAAGGAAGTACGTGATTGATCTAAGAAATCAAACGGTTAGCGAAGAATTGGCATCAAATTTTGAATTGGAGAAAGGAGATGGAATGGAGGGAGGAGGAACCATAGAGCCAAATGATGAAGGCATCCTAGACCCAAAAGGATGGCCCAAAAGGTGGTGATCGGAACACAACCATTCCTATTGAACTTCATAGTCATTACATTACAGAGGAAAGTGTATGATGGATTGCTTGGATGAGGGTGGTTGGTGGCAGCCAAGGCGAATCATAATTGGAAAAGAAACATGCCGTGCATAGAAAGCAACAGAAGGAAGTATGTGATCGATCTAAGAAATCAAACGGTTAGCGAAGAATTGGCATCAGATTTTGAATCGGAGAAAGGAGATGGAATGGAGGGAGGAGGAACCATAGAGCCAAATGATGAAGGCATCCTAGACCTCCAGGAGTGCTCGAAAGATGAAACAAATTCCTTGAACAGACTGTTCCATTGGCAGATGGAGGACTATGAAGTTTTTCAACAGGATTGCAATATGCTACAAGTCAAAGAGGAAGGAACGGGGGAGGACGAAGCATCAACAAGCGAACCGTTCTCTCCAAGAGTACGGAGAATATAAAGGAGTGGCTAGAGTAGATGACACACCAGCACATCATTGCAAAGGGATGAAGTCATCGTACGAAGGAAGAAGGCCGTACGGGAAGGAGAACCCAACACTTGATAGGTTATTCAAGGGGCCATACGGATTAAGCACTCAGACCAAGCCGTACGGACTAAGCACTCAGGAAGACTCTTTGACCAGGTCGTACGGATTAAGCACTCAGTAAGACTCTTTAATTAGGCCGTACGAATTAAGCACTTAGGAAGACTCTTTGACAAGGCCGTATGGATTAAGCACTCAGGAAGACTCTTTGACTAGGCTGTATGGATTAAGCACTCAGGAAGTCTTTTTGATCAGGTCGTACGGATTGAACACTCAGGAGGATGTTGTGATCAGGCCGTATAGACCAAACACTCAGGAAGACATTGTGATCAGGCCGTATAGAGTAAGCACTCGGGAGAACGTTTTTTCCAAGCAGTACGGAGTGATCACTCAGGAGAACGTTTTTTCTAGGCCATACGGAGTGAGCGCTTAGGAGGGTATTTTTTCCAGGCCGTACGGAGTGAGCACTCGGGAGGACACTTTTTCCAAGCCGTACAGATTGAGCACTCAGGATGCATTAACTGGAAATATATTGGCTCATATTGATGGATCTAGTCAAACTGTATTGACGATTTAATGCTATTGTGGTCTACTATAAGTTTACCTACTTTTTGGTTGTGTTATGTACTGCTGTTCATGCATAAATAAACTCAGAAAATTGTATCTGCACACTAGGATTTAAGCAGAAATTGAAAATCAGAAAACTAGGGCATCATTTTATGTTACAAAAATCAGAAATTTTGCATATATACTATTTGGGATATTTCACCCACACCCTTTGCAAAGGTGTAATTGGCGTTTTCTATAATTCTACTATCTACCACATGATCTAGTTAAATGTGTAGTTGCATTATCAGCCAACAAGAAAGAAGAATTCCCTAATGATGAGGGCATAGTTTACATACTCGGATTCAAAGAGTACTCGACAAGCCCAAAAATTTTGACTCGGGAAAAACTCGGCAAATACTCGGAAAATGTTTGTGGATATTTATGTATGTGTATACTCAGGACTGCACTGTGCACACATACATATCTATAAACATACACAGGATGCCAAGTTTGCATGCATATACACACACAAACATGCCAAGTTTGTGGGTTTTCTGCGAGAAACTGGCGATTACTCGATAATTTGGCGTGAGAAAGTTGTCTGCATACTGCCCGCGAGTAAAAGCAGAAATTACTTGGCATACAAATTTTTTGGAGATTACTCGGCTACTCGGAGAGTAATCACCGAGTGTGTAAACTATGGATGAGGGTGCTACTAAGTAGTATGAAGATGATGTTGATCAATTTGATGCATTTGGATATGAATCTATGGAAGAAGAATTTGAATATTCTGAAAATGGTGAGGCTGATCAAATCCCCCAGTATGATCATGTTGCAGGTTTAAATCAATATTAATTACCTACTCATGATTTTGAACAATTTAGGAAACTCATATAGCAGAAATATAAAAGATTCAGACCATTATATTAGGACACAAAAACCCTTATAGAAGCAACAATAATGCATGTTTACAGTGGGTATTAGTTGAGAGAAGGCAGGTGCTTGCATGAGGTAATGTAGATGTTGCTATGCCAAAAAGAAATGACTCAAGCATTGACAAGAAGAAAATGGTTGAGAAAAAAAAAATCTAGTGCAACAATAGGTAATCAAGAAGAGACATATGCTGAAGGTCCATGCACATTCAACAGCTTCAGGTGTTGCGAATGTTCCAAGAGGTGCAAACTTGATTGATAAAGTGCAACAGGTTCAATCCCAACTATCAAGAAACAAGGTGTAGACAAATAAGAGAAGAAAGAACGTATAGTAAGGATGTTACTTATTATGGTCAAGTCATGCCTTTCATTCTTGATGTAAATGATTTAACCATTCCACATGGTATGCCTCATTCCAAATATAACCCTATTGATATGGCTCAATTCATGAGCCAAATTAGAATCTCAGTGCCAATTGGAGAACTCATTAGAATTCTTGAGCATGGTAAAGAGTTTTGTCCTACACATGACACACCATATACTCAAAACAAAAATCATCTTAAATTAGTAGTTTAAGGTAGGATTGTTAGTTTGTATGCATGGCTGTTATGCTATCATGTTTTGATTTATTCATGGAGAGCTTGAGTTTCTCCATACGACTATTATAAGGGAATAATTTCCTAGGGCACCAAGGAGCACACCAAAGTTTCTTGCATCTCTAAAACACACGAAAGGATATGAAACATCCTCGATTGGTCACAACGCACGCCTTAGCATGCCAAGGATGTTAACCAGGTTTTGATCCCATCCCAAATGTATTTCTAGGCTTTTTCTTATTCTTGGAGACGTGATGGAATAGTGCTAAGTGGAAAATTGTGCTCATGAGAGATTAACTCAAAAACTATGCAATTGAATCCTAATTAAACAACACATAATTTGGAGATGATTAATTGATCCATATGGTATTCAAGAGCAAAGCTCATCATAAATAGTGTCACTTCATTAGGACCCTAGCACCAAATTACCACCAAAACTTATTAGAACAAAACTTCCAAATAGAATAGGAGGCAATTTCAAAATCACCAAGTTCTAACCAAATCTGAATGCAAAGTGTTCGGGGTTAACAAATTGCTGTAGCTGAGCATAATCAAGGTCTAGCACCTTACAGTGGTATCACAGCCACAATCCTGCTAGCCTGTGGGCGATCTATTGATGCAATTAAGCCAAAGAGATTTCAGGGCAGTCTAGAGAGAGAGGAAGAAGGTTGAAGTGTCCTCTCAGGGAGAAATCAGTGGAATAGGAGGTAGAGGTAAGCAAAGGATGGAAGATCCAAGTGATGAGTTTAAATCATTCCTACAAGAGCAGAAACAAGTGAATCAGATGCTGGCTCAGATGATGTAGACCCTTACCAACACAGTCACCAACAATAAATCAACACCGAATGTTGCAGATGAAGGAAATTCTAACTGTTCTGGAAGGGGGAATCACAACAGAACCTCAAAGGGATCAACCCTTAGACCTTCCCAACTGATTTTCCTACCCAGGACATAAACTCCCCAAGAGGAAGAAGGGCAAAGTCAACCTGATTTTATCAACATTGTAGCAGACTACATGAAGTTGGATGCTGATGCTTGCGTGTAAATTACTTTTGATTAATATAACAATGCTAGGAAGGGGTATAGTAAAGATGGAAAGCAACATCTGCAGCGATCCAATAAAGATCTCCAACACAAAGTGAGAAAACTTTCACTTCCTACATTCGATGGCTTAGGGAAGGTTACTGCACACGCATGGGTTCAAAAGCTTGACACTTCTCCCTCAACCCGATGTTTGAAGATGAAGCAATGAAGTTTGCCATTTTTTATTTTGGATGGTATAGCTCACGAATGGTGGCACCATGGCATCATAACGCAAGGGTTTGACCTTGTTACTACATATGCTGATTTCACACAAAAGCTTATGGAGCGGTTTGATAGAAAGGATTCGTAGGTGTACTTCCAAGATTTGACAAGGCTAAAGCAGCCTGGGACAGTGGATGATTATGTTTCAGAATTCTAAAGGCTAGCTGTTATGGTTCCTGATGTTTCCGATAAGAGACTCATGTTCCTCTTCATTGAAGGGCTATCAAAATCTTACTGTGGCTTGGTAAGAGCTTTAGAGCTGACATCATTGGAAGAAGCTATTCGAAGGGCCTTGAACCTTGAGGACTCCACCATGAAGAATAGGCTTATGATCAAGAATGCACCACTAGGACAGCCAAAGAAGCCACCCCATGAGATTACCCCTCAACTGATGAACCGACCACCACGATCTCACAAGATGGATGTGTCTAGGAACGAGCTATGAAGAAAGGGATTGTGCTACCATTGCAACGAACGTTGGGTGTGGGGTCACAGATGTAGGGGAAAAGGACAAATCCACTATATTGAGGTAACCTTTGATGATGATGCTGAAGAGGGGGAAGGTGAATTTGCAAGCTTTATTGATGAGGAGGTACATGTAGAGGCATTGGCAGGAGGATAGGCAGGAGGCACTCTTGCCACGCTTTTCGGAGCACCTTGGTATCATTCCCTTTGCATTAGAGGGGACTTATACAAATAGAGGGTAACAATATTAATCGATAGTGGAGCCATCTATAATTTCATCGATGAAGGGCTAGTAGCTAAGTTGAGCCTAAGGGCGGAAGATTTCAAAGGATTTAATGTGACAGTCACAGATAGTTACATCATTCCATGCAATTGCCAGATTCAACAAATGGAGTTGACCATAGGAGGACACAAGATGTAGGATGATTTCTACACAGTTGGCATTGGTGAGATAGATGTGGTCTTGGGAGTGCAATGGTTGCACTTGCTTGGGGAGTACACAACAAACTATCAGACTCTGGCGGGCCCTAAGGATGTTTTGACCAAGGCAACAGAGAAGACGAGGGCAGGAGTGTAGACATTCAAGGATCTGGATTTGAAGTTGCTTGAGGGCAAGCAACATTTGAGCGGGGCAGACTGTCATGTCCCCAAAATAATTTGAATCGTTGGAGGGAAAATTACAAAAGTATTTTTAAGCACTATTTACTAATAATTAAATATAATATTTAAATAATAATAAAATAATAATATTAAATATAAATTTGAATAATTAAATAAATAACTTTTAAAATTATATCTCTGGCTGACCTTTCTTAAGGTGGGCGCTAAAAATAATATTCTAATTCCTCTAGCTGAGTTCTTCTATGTTGGCATATATGTTTGATATTTATTGGAGGTTGCTGTGCATTGTGGAGGCATCAACGAATGAAGACATAGAGATCTGACTGTTAGCTGGTCATAGCCTGGTAGGACGAAAACCTTGCCAGAAGCTTTGTGCCTTAGTTCTTTCATACAACTCATTTCCGCTTGTGTTTGATTGCATATATCGCTATTGTAAGTTGAGTAGAAGCACCAGTTCGGGGAGGGCGATTAAGGCAAATATTGTAGTCTAGCTTGGCTTTGGCCATGCCTCCATTTACTCGAGTAGTGCCGAGGATTAGCGACTGATAGCTAGTGTTGCTCAGGCCAGTAGAGACGAGTCTCAAGATCTTAATCCCCGTCACACATCTCTAGAGGTCCCGACTCACTTCATTGTGCCAATCCGTCAACTAGGCGTGGGTTTGGAAGTATTCATCGATTGGATCTTAGCGGCCTTGTACTGACGCATAGGGGAATTGTGGTAGAGAAGAATGGTATCGAGCAAGCCAATTACTACCGCCATTGTGAACTGATCCCCAACTACTGTGTAGTCATCTGCTCCCTGCAACCGTGTTTTTCAGCGTTCTATTATACCGTGTTTCTCATTAAGATCTGAGAATCTGTATATGTTGTGTCGAGCATGTTATTTGTTGCAAACGGATCCGGGTTTATATATTTTCAGTGTATATATATATATATATATATCAGTGACATCTCTCTTGTGTTACTTCTTACTGTGGCTGTGCACAATCAGTATTGGAACTTAGGTTGGATATTCTCTGCTGTTTATTATAACTCAGATTGCAGTATATGTATATTCATAGATCAGTTATTCTTCTGTATCAATTTTCATTGCTATTATTGAGTCTTCAGTTGCTGATTTGGGTCATTTGTGATTTGGGTTAACAAATTGCTGTCGTTGAGCATAATCAGGGTCTAGCACCTTACAGTGGTATCAGAGGCACAATCCTGCCAGCTTGTGGGCGAACTATTAAATCAATTAAGCCAAAAAGATTTGAGGGCAATCGAGAGTGAGAGGAAGAAGGCTGAAATGTCCTCTCAGGGAGAAATCAGTGGAATAGGAGGCAGAGGTGAGCAAAGGATGACAGATCCAAGTGATGAGTTTAAATTATTCCTACAAAAGAAGAAACAAGTGAATCAGATACTGGTTCAGATGATGCAGACCCTTACCAACAATAAATCAACACCGAATGTTGCAGATGAAGGAAATTCTGACCGTTCTGGAGGGGGGAATCATAGCAGAACCTCAAAGGGATCAATCCTCAGACCTTCCCAGCCAATTTTCCTATCTAGGACAGAAACTCCCCAAGAGGAAGAAGGGCAAAGTCAACCTGATTTTAACAGCGTTGTAGCAGACTACATGAAGTTGGGTGCTGACGCTCACGCAAAAATTCCTTTTGATCAAACAGTTTGCAACCTTCAATAGAGCTGGAACAATTAAAATGAACAATACAATTTTCTGTTCTAGAAATCAGAATTACAAAGATGTAGAATGTTTAGTCTCTAACCTCCAAAGATGCCAAATACACTTGTAGTAGGTGCCAAGATGATGTAGCAATGTGAATAATTGCTTGGCGCTATTAGCTGATAAGAGCCTACTGCTTATTGAAATTTGGCTAAGTCTGAAAAATTATATGATTCTCCAAAACAAGAAATTTCCTTGCAACTCATAGAGATCCAAAATCACTCCTAGACATCTTGAAACTATATACATGAAATATAACTTAAAGTATAAGGAAGTAAATGTCACTTATACTTAAATGTTTATTTCATGTACGACCCTTAATGATATGACCAACAAATACATGCAGTTCTAGTGGGTACATGTACGATCCTAAATGATACAACCAGCAATTAAGTATGATTACTAGCCTAATTTACACTTCAAATGACACAATGAAACCCAAAGAAAGATTGCGGTCAGATTGGGAGTAGTTTTGACTCGATTCGGGAAGGTTTCCAAATCTTTTTTCTTCACTACAAACTTAAAATATGGCGCCTTTCTTAACAATGGTGCGGCTGGAATAAAAGGGCAAGAAACCCTAGTAAAAGATATAATTCTTCAGCACAATCTTCTCCAATCCTTCATCAATATGCACACTTGTGAACTTTGTTTGAATCCACCTCCAATGAAACTTTTTGGAATTTATATTTTAAATTCACCTTTTAATAAAATAATATTCCTTCTGGCCCACATAAAGTGACTTTCTATTATTTTTGTTTTTTTGAACCTTATTTATGTCAATAAAAATTAAATAAAATATCATCCTGAAAACTTATTAATTTAATAATAAAATATTAGCTGCAGTTCATTGAAAAATAAAGTTATTTCGGGCAGCTAAATATTAAATTATTAAGTTAATTTGATTACTCAAAAAAAGGGGACATGACAAAACACATGGCTTTTGGGTTTGGTATATGCCTTAAGAGATCCTCTACAAGTGAATGATGAACTTGGATGTCCTAAGAAGTGTGGGTTAGTGTTCGAGCCTTGAGTTTTGCTTGCTCAACATAAAAACGATAATTTTGAAAAATTAAAATCATTGAATCATAGGGCATAAGGTTAATTACCTAAGCGTTCAATGGACTTAAGAAGGCCACAACCTTAAGGTTTAGCCATTTTTTCATCAATGTTTGTTTGAACTTACAACTCGGATATTGGGAAATTATTTTTTGCCTCACAACTTGTACTCATGATTTATGCACTTTGAGCTTGCCTTTGAATAAATGGTTGAGCTGCAATTCTCTTTCTGAGTTACTTTCTTGTATGAAGGTTGTTCAGGGTAGTTAATAGAAAGAGGCTTTTATGATGATGATTGTAAAAACTACCATAGAGGAATCAATATATCATATAGCTTTTTATATTACATCGCTAGTATAATTGGTAAGTTAATAATAAATGGTTTGTATTACATTTTACAACAAATAATTGTGTTAGCTTTTGTTAGTAGTTATTCAGGAGGCACTTTCTTGTATGAAGGATGCTCAGGGTAGTTAACAGAAAGAGGCTTTTATAAATCCAGTGATTATGAATGCAAAAACTACCATAGAGGAATCGATATATCATATAGCTTTTTATATCTGCAGCAATGATGTAATCAAAAAAATTATGTTCTGTATGTTGTACCTTTTTTCAATACTTCAGAGGTTGCGATTTTGCCCCATTTGGTCCCTCCTATGGTAGCTGTTTTGTTGCCATTGGTGGTTGCTAAACTTTTCTTCAGAAGCTTGTCTGCTGGTGGTAAGTCCCCAATGGCTGATGTGTATGATACTCCTGTTCTTCCTTTTAGGAATCTCGTATATCATCTAATGAGGGCCCCCCTTAATGGATAAGGCGCAGCAGCAGGTTTTATTGTCACTCTTGTCAATTGGGGCAGCCTTTGATGGGGATGTTTGGTCTATGGTTTCCAACTGGAAATCAGTCTCAGATGGTTCTGAGGTCTCGTGACAAAAATCTGAAGGGCTAGTTGGCTCCTACTTTCTTTGCCCGTGTCTTAGACAGGCTGTTTTAGGAATCATTTTGTACTGGTTTACATTAGCTATTAGCCTTTATGTTAGTAATTTCCTTGTGGGCATGGGCCCATATAGAACCCACAACTAAATTAGAAATAAAACCCAACAAATCTATTTTCAACTTTAAAGCATCAACTAGAAATTTAGATATATTACAGCTTTAATAATGGCTAAAATTTAGCTCTGTTGTAGCAGGAAAAGTAGATGCACATTTCGGCATTCTATAGCAGAACTGAGGAATTACAACAGGAATTTTAGCATTGTAAAGGCTAGAGAAGAAATCCATTTTTTAATTAATTTCTTTATTTCTGTAAGATAAACATCCAGACATCCACCATCTGGGGGCTGACTTCCCCTAGAAGCATCCCTTGTGTCCCACGTGTAGGGGACTTCTAGCTGTAAGCAAGACGTTTCATTCACATCCTTAAGTTGCAGTGAACATGTTTGCCACAAAACATTGGATTTTCCTACAAATTTTTATCAGTTTCTAGTGAGAAAATCAAATTGGAGAGTTGAGGATTGCCCATGATTTCCCATATTTCCCATGTTTTCTTACTGAGAAAATCAAACTTGTCTTCTTGCCTTCTGTCTTGTATTTTTCACAATTTTCTTCAAGGTTTGTTGAATTTGAATTTTCAACCAATGCTCACCTTTAATGTATACACTTTAGGGTGAAAATGAGTTTTTCCGCTAAAGTCTTGCTCCATGATTTATTAAAGCTTAACTCAGTTATTGTCTAAAGCTATATTATGTTGCTTAGAGGTTGTCTACTCACGGAAGTAACTTGACTAACAAATAGAGTAAATGAGAATATAAACTTATAGAGATACACATATCAATCACTCACAAATGCATATGCACAAGACAATAGTATTCTCATTCATTCAATGGCAATAAGTATAGTATACAATCTTTGTGTTGTCCCCAACTACAAATGAACAAGACATATATAGTTGCCGACGTTGGTTGAGAACATTGACTGTCGGGAATTACCTGATACAACTAATCGAAAAGGTCAGGGACTTAACTCTCGATAAAAACATATAATATAAAACATTTGCTGCATACATTAATATTTATTTATTGACTTTATTTGGCTGACTACATCATTCCCCCCCACAAAGAAAGTCTTCTTCCAGACTACAAAACAACAAAATTGGGACTACAAAAAAGAAAGTATCAATGAGAAGGAGGGTGAGAGAATGCCTCTGGATGTACTGAGCATGTAGGGGTGGTGGTTGTTGACTTTTGCAGACACTAGTTTTTGATTTGCCGCCAACTGCCTCTCGCTGTGTTGACCATCTATACGGCGTCTGTGAGCTTTGTCTTCGTCCTCTCTAGCTCCTGGCTCCTTTCCTTGCAACTCTATGTCCTTCGTCAATTGGCCCTCCTTCTCGGCCAAAAGTCTATCTCTCTTGGCCAACTGGGCATCTCGCTCTGCCAATAATCTCTCCCTCTCTACCACTGCTTGCTTGAGAGTTGTGACTCACGTACGCTCTGCTACAATCACTTGAGCCAATTGCTCCTGTGACTTGTGGGCATGTTCTGCTAGCTCTCCTCTGATGCTCTCAGCCTACACCAATGCTTTGTCCCTCGCCTGAGTAGCCTCCTCAATGGAAGCCGTTTGTCGTCGCCATCTGAGTAACAAGTCCCTGTAGGATCTCTCCATGCCGTTTAGCGTTGCTAGTACTCGGCCATGCCTACCGATTGTAGTGGATTTGGTTGGTTGCCAAGCGGCCAACATCTCAACCGTCTTCACTCTTGGCCACCTGTGCAAAATGAAGCCTTGAAAAAATTCTTTTGCACCCTTGTTGCATAAAGGCCAAGATCCTCTTGGCCTCCTATGCCACTAGGGGGTTGCGCCCAATGTCTAGCTGTTGGCCAATCTCCCCAAATTCATACATTACCCTTGCCATCCCTTGCAATTCGCTCAAGTACCTCTGGATTGTATCAAGAGGGTCGTGAGCATTGGGTTGACTAATTTCCACAAATAGCCATTCAAACTCATCCTCACTAGATTCTTCTTCCTCATCACCCAACTCTACCTGGAGCGTGCTCGCTATGCCTGGTTTGTGGAGGGTGCCGTGTGTTAATGTGAGGCCACTATGCTGCGGTTGCCCGTGAGGTTAGCCGAAGGTCCGGTGAGGTTACAATGCGGATCTGGCCGTTGGCCGTGAGGTTGGCTGCTCAGAGGGTGAGTGACCTTCGCGTTGGTCGACTTCCTGGGGTGGCTCGGGCGACAATGCAGGAGGGTGTTTCCTGCGCAACGCATCTCCCCAAGCCATGCTGAGCTCTCAGATCCTTCTTACATCCTCATCCATTGCAAGTGGTTTACTTGGTGGTGGAAATGGTACTGGTATTGCTATAGGTAGTGCGGCTGGTTGTATAAGTATGGTGGGCTGTGGCTGCATTGCTAGCTGTACAGGAAGTGCCTCCTTGACGTCCTCCTGTGAGCCCACTTCTCCCGCGAGGAAACCTCCTCCAGACCGACCGACGAAGAAGACAAATCTATGGCCTTACAGCCATCCCCACTCAATGCACTACCATATTCGCCATGGCTAGCGGTGAAGTGTTTTCTTGTCTTCTCTTTGCTGCTAGTGGTGTCGGGTGGGGTGGGTCTTCTCTTGCTGTCTGCACCCCCAGATCAGCCTAGTAGAAAATGATCGACCATTACGCATCTAGTTGGCTGATTGGCTACAATCTCCCCCAATTATCTGAAGGAACCTATGTATAGATGGCGTCCAACAATAGCCATGTGGCGTGTTGCATCATATAGAACGTTTTGTGCCTTAAGCACAAAAACTCTCGTATCCGTTTGAGCAAGGTGGCCCAACATCGACATAAGTGTAATCATCCGGATGGCAATGCCGGATGCTCTGCTCACACTAGTTTATTGACACTTAATCAAATCTAATAGACACCTTCATTTGACATTGGCGAGAAAGTTCTTCCATAACCCTCTGTTTCCAACACTCCATATATTGTCTCTCTCCTGTTGCGTGAGGTTGTATCTATACACTATCGCTAGAAGGTTCTACTTCACTTGCCTTGACATTTTTCTTGAGGGCTTAGCCAGTGAGGCTCCTCTAGAGGGTATCCCAAATACTCTGGTGAACTCGGGCGATGCATAGGAAATGGTCACCCGAGATCCTCTGTAGTCGATGACAGACTTGTGGCCATGTTTGTCATAGTGCACGATCATTTGTCTCAAGTACGACTTGAAGTCCCTAGAATTGAAAAATGGCAATTGCATTGCCTTGTCCACTTGCGCTTGTTGCAATGCTTGTTGCAGGATGTGATCATCCTGAGTCACCAACCACTAGGAATGGCATTCCATACCACTGAGACTTTCCCAGGTAATTTTGTCTGCCGTTACGACATCATCATCTCTCCCTTTCGCCATTTTGCCTGTTGCTATTTGAGGGTGGAATGGTGGCAGTCGCTTCCCTTACTGCTGCTAGCCGCAACCATACCTCTCAAGTGGATTTCTACTGCTCTCGGTGTAAATGGACAATGTGCTTGCCCGAGATTGTTGTAGGAATTGAATTCGTTAGCTTGCCAACCCTCTGTCCTAGTTTGCCAGCCTCCTATGAGTTTACTCTTTCTAATGTACGACTTTGAGTACCTTCTCTACGACTGTCGTACTAACCCTTGTACCCCACTACTCTTTGTGCTATGGAGTACAACATACAATCTCTTCCACCCTATTTCAGTTCCCGTCCATATGGTTCCTTGTCTTTTGCATTCAGTAGTACACACCTCCTTCATTGTACGTCGTACGGTTCACAGGTGCTTCTCAATTGTATGAATTGCACAGTGTATGGTTTCCTTACATCCCTCTTAGCCATACGTTTTGTAGTTTCCTTCTTGTCGTACGATACACCTTCTTCTGTACTTTGGCTATTGTACGATGTGACTCTCTTCATTACTTTTATGCTGTCTGGTGTAGTCTAATTTCCGCGTTGTACAAAGGTTCTAGTCTTCCGCTGTATGATGTTCTCCGAGGCTTGCCATATGAGATCTTTCATAGCTTGTTGTATGATGCCCTTCTTTACCTGTCGTATGATGCCCTTTCTTGCCTGCCATACAACCTTTGGTTCCTTCTTATTTGCAATGCCTTCTTCTATTCATATGGTGTACGAATTTCCTATGTACTATACTGATCCTTTAATGCTCCTCGCTTGAAATTTTTTTCCTATCTCCTTCGTAATTTACCCTTAGCCATGCATTATGGTTCTTTATTGGCTGAAGGACCCTTTTTTATCTTTCACCTGATTTCCACTTTTTTTAATTTAATTTCTCATTTTTTCCACTTTTCCACTCCATCACTTTGATTTTTTCACTTTTATTTCCTCCATTAAATTTTCTTTTTTATGTTTTTCTTCCCTCACCTTGTATCTTAACTTTCAACACAGATTGCCACTTATAGGAAAACGATAGTCTCTTGTAACATTCCTCTTGGCACCAAGTTCCTAAATATTTTTTAAGTCAAAAATTTTGTCTACTAATGAAGCATGACCGTACCTTTATAACTTTCGTCCACATAGCCTTCGTCATACTATTGGTACCAAGTAATGTTTTCTTCATCTATGGTTGGTGGGCCCGTTGGATTTGGTATGACCCACCACACTTCGTACGGGGTCACCAGTGTCGGGGGCTCCTGATTGTTTTCTTTAGCATATTTGGCTACATTGTCATTGTACCCGTCTGACTGGGCACCAATAAACATATCTTCCGTCATCATTATGGGTTTCAGGCACTGTCCATCTTTTCCTGTGTATTCATTCTAGTCATCTTCGTCACTTTCAGTTTGTATTGCTCTTGCTTTTCTTTCTCTTTCTGCTTTCTCCCCTTTTTCTTTCTTTGCTTCTTCATCTAGTTCGTATGACAAATACCCCCCCCCCCCCCCTTCCTCCTTCATAGGGTGCATGGTACTCCCAGTGACCCCATACCCTTTTCCAGAGGGTGGGTGTTTCAAACAAGGCATTGGTTAGATACTTGTCGACCCGAGGCACTGCAATTCCTTATGCTCTCTTCCTCAGGAGTCTTTCTTCTCTTGGTGTAGTCCAGTCTTCCTTTGGTACAAATTGACTTTTGCTTACTCCCCAATCTTCTTCCTCTCTAGTTCTGATTTGGCTTATTCTCCATTCTCTTGTAGTTGCGTATCCAAGCATATTGATGGTGATTGTTTCCCTTCACTTCTGATACGGTTTTAGTTTTGATCCGTTAATGGAGTCTGGTAGTAGAGTCCCATCTAAGTTCTCTAGTTTTATTGCTCCATTCTCACCAACCTCCTTGATTTTAATGGGTCCAAGCCACCTAACTTTGAACTTCCCTGACTTTGTCTCGTTACGATCGTTATATTTCAAAACTAATTGGCCGTGTTGGAGCCTCATTCGGCAAAGGTGTTTTTCGTACTAGTACTTCCTCTTTTGCATTGCCTTCATGGCCTATTGCACCAATATTCTGCGTTTGTCAAGTTTGTTGAGCTGCAATAACCGCTCCTTCAAACTTTCTGTATCACCCAATGTATTCTCAATGGCTATTCTCATACTCGACACCATGTACTCGACCGACACTATTGCCTCTTGACTGTACATTAGCTGGAATGGAGTGTGCCCAGTCATCACCTTATATGTCGTACGTTAGGCCCATAGTACGGCGGGTAACCTTTCCTCCTAGCCAACTTCCTCAATGTCGCATGATTTGTGGATGACAAAGACAAGTACTTTGTTTGCGGATTTGGCTTGACTGTTGGCCCTCAGGTAGTATGGCTTGATAGATTGTGGAATAATTGTGGAATATCTGAAACTCCGTCGCCATCAACCGAATGATGTGGTTGACGAAATGTCCACCTCTGTCGCTAGTGATTTGTATTGGGATGTTGTACTGTGTGACTTTCTGCTCATAGATAAACTTTGCTGTACTAAGTGCAGTGCTATCTGGTAATGCCTGAGCCTTCGCCCATTTTGTCAAGTACTTGGAGGCGACGATTATGTATCTACACCGATGCAACTGGCTGACTTTCAGTGGCCGAATGAAGTCTAGTCCCCAACGTTCAAACAACTCCTGAGGCTGGGATGGGAACAGTGACATGTAGTCCCTCTTGAGAGACTTGTTGACTCTTTGACATGTGTCACATCTGATCACCCACTCTTAGGCATCTCTGTGTACGGTCGACCACCATAACCCTGCCAGGAGAAATTTTTGGGTTGTGGTGTCTAGTCCCATACATCCTTTGGCCAGACCTTCATGTGCTTCTTTCAGTATGTTGGGAATTCCTCTTCCATAACACTTCGCCTAAGTACTTAGTCCGACCCCATCTTGTACATAGCCAGTTAATGAGTTGGAACATTTTCTTTTTAGTACTAGTTTCCTTTGTTCACTTGGTGGCATTTCTTTTGGGAATGTTGACGTGTATAGGTACTCTCCAATTTTCTCGTACCATGGGGAAGTGCTACAATTTGAAACATATGCGCATCTAGAATGTCTTCGTTCATTCCTTCGGGGCGTTAGCCAGACTGAATTCTTGATAACTGGTCGGTGATTACATGACTCTTCCCGGGGCATACAATTATGGTGAATTTAAACTCTTGCAATAGTAGAAGCCATCGACTTACTATCCTTTGAATGATGGGTTTGTTGACCAAGTACATGAGAGCCTGATGGTCAACGTAGAATGTGAATGGTTTTGCCAACAAATAATGTCTAAACTTTTGCACTGCGTACACCATCCCTAGAGCTTCCCTTTTTGTCGTACTATAATTCTTTTCTGCCTTTGATAGTAGCCGACTTGCAAAAAACACTAGGTGGTCTAACCCTTGTACTCCCACTTCTGCCAATGTTGCTTTGATTGCACAATTGGAAGCGTTGACATGTATGTGGAATTCTTTGCTCCAATCTGGATATGCTAGTATCGGTGAATTGGTTAATCGTACTTTCAACTCATTAAAGATTTGTCTTGGTCGTTCTTCCACTCAAATGGTTTTCCCTTCTATTGCAAGGTGTGCCCCCTTGGTCTTCTTGTGTTGTGCAGCGCAGCGCTTGGGTTCATGACATAGCTTATCTGCCTCTCGTGGATTCATTAAGTTTGGCTGTTGTAATGGGCATTAACGGGTCAATCTTTTGGTGCAACGGCAACCGTTTGTGCAATAATTGGTATTAGAGCTTGGGTCACGAGTTTGAACCCCTCGCTTGCACTAGGGGAGGGATTGTTGCAAGGTGTGTGCCCTTGGTCTCCTTGTGTTGTGTAGCGTAACTCCTAGGTTTGTGACATTGCTTAACTACCTTCCATGGATTCATCGACTCTGGCGGTTGTATCAGGCATTAACAGGTCGATCTTTTAGTGCAACGACAACCGTCTGTGCAACACCTTCCTAGTGAGTACATCTAGTGGGTAGGAGATTTGAACAAAGTTCTTAATAAACCTTCGGTAGTACCCAACATGTCCAAGAAATGATTTCACGCCAGTGATGTTCTGCGGAGCTTCCATCTGTACAATGACCCTTATCTTATTCGTGTTTGGCTTGAGTTCGGCTTTACAGACGATGTGACCCAAAAGGTTTCCTTGTGATATCATGAATCAACATTTCTTTGGATTTAGTGCTAGTCGGGCTGCCTTGCACCTCTCCACACTCTTCCAATACCTTCATGTGTTTTTCCTTGTCGCTGTAGATTGACCAATCATCTAGGAATGCTTCAAAATTGCCAACAGACATTTTGTCAAAGATGTGCAAGATTAGTCTTTGAAATGTTGGAGTGTTGCATAGCCTGAATGACATTCGTACACCCTATCTTCAACTACGAATTTTGTCTTCAACTTTTCTTCCTTTGTAATACTTATTTGATTGTAGCCCGAGAATCCATCCATGAACGAGTACATTCCATGTCTAGCCACTTCCTCGAGGTTTGTGTTGGTGAAGGGGATTGGGAAGGGGTCCTTAATTGTTACTATGTTGAAGCTCTGAAAGTCTACACATTTGAATTTGTTTAGATTCCTTCTTTAATGATATGACGATTGGTGACACCCAATCATTGACTTCCACTTTGAAAATGATGCTTGCTTCGAGCATTTTCTCAATCTCATCTTGCACCTTGGCAACATAGCTCTTATTCATCATGTAGGGCCTCTTTCGTATGGGTTGTGCTCCCAGTACGAGAGGGATCCTATGTACGCACAATTTTGCCAGTATTCTCTTGGGGTCTTTGTACATCCAGGCGAATGCATCTTTGTACTCCATGAATATTTTGAATGCTGTCCCTTTCAATACAGGGTCCCAATCATCATTGACCAATATTGTCTTTGGTTTATCTTCCTTCCCCAGGTTCACCTTTTTCATCCTTGGTTCCTTGTACTTGATTATTGTCTTGTTTGAACTTGTGGGCTGGCGTATCATCCAGTTCTGCTACTCCTTTGTATTCTTCGTACTTGGTCGAAAATGTTTGGCTGGTTGTGCCCTTATCTTCTTCTTCCTCAGTCTCTTCCATATGCAGCATGTTATACTTCGGGTGGAACACCTCATAGTCTTCCATTTGCCAATGCAACAGACCATTGAGGGAACTTGTCTCGACCTCCGAGCAACTCTTGAGGTCAAGTATGCCTTCGTCGTTTGGTTCCATAACCTTTCTTTGTTCGTCTGCATCTAATTCACCTCTGTTGGATTCTTATCGGGAGGATGCTAACTCTTCTCTCATGGTTTGGTTCTTGAGATCAATGAGGTACTTCCTCTCGTTGCTCTCGATTGAGAGTGTGTTTCATTTCCAATTGTGGTCTGCCTTGGCGGCGATCAACCACCCTATCCTGAGTAATGCATCGTACGCCTTCTTCTGCAGTGGGATGACGATATAGTTCATAAGGAATTGTTGTGTGCTAATCATCACTTTTTGTGCCATCAGTGTATCAAGAGGTTTGATGCCGTGCTGGTCGGTGCCTACCAAGTGGAATGTTGGGGGCTAGAGAGTTGGCTTTCGCAAACACTTCCAAATTTCTTTTGGTAGTACGTTCACTCCCACGCCTCTGTCAATGTTGGTGTTTGAGAGTTTCCTCCTCATGATTTCCATCTATACAGTGGTAGCCTTCCTCCCGATGTTTACTACAAGTAGTATTGGGTCTGTGGCTTGCTCTCCTGACGACTATGTGATGCTCTCGCTTGGACATCACTAACGAGTTTGATTGTCTTTGTTAACATTGGAGATTGCTACTCTCAGTTGTGGCATCGTCTGTAGGTCTGTTACCTTGATAGGTACGGTTGTGTGTAGCACTTGCCGTACTATGTTCTTCTCTAACTTCGATTGCAATGATGTACTGGTTACTCTGTTGGAGGTATTTCGTTCTTTGGCCATCGCCTCTTCTACTTCCGCGCTGGCCTCTCGAAGTCTTTCATTCTTTGTACGAGGGTTTGGATAAATAGCTTTCTTCATCTGCGCTTTGGTAATTGCCAGGACCTCCTCGACGTCCACCTCCAACATATTTATTCCTTTATGCTTTGGCAATCGGTGTCTTCGTGATCGCTCAAACCACACCATTTGCATAATCTTCCTCCTATACCTTGGTTAATTTGGCATTCCTTGGCAAATTGATCCCATTTGTTGCACTTTCGACACTATATCACAGGTCTACCTTTGGTGTCATACTGTATTCTACTTCTTAGTCCACTGTTGTTGCCTCTTCTATTGTTACGGTATCATCCAGGGGATGCATTGGTATTGTTCCTTCGACGATTTGTTTTAATCGTGGACGGTCTTCTTGTTCTCTTAATCTTAGTGATCTTCGTACCTGTTCTTCGGATGATTCTTGACTGCTTGGTATTTGGCGCTTATCTTTGTTTGGTTGTACAAGCATTAATATTTGAGAGTACACCTACAACTGATGTTGCGTTCTTCCTCCTCCCGTTTGTTTCTCTCTTCATATTGTTGTAGTATCTGTTGTTGTCTTTGCTCGTTGGCTCGAAGATCTTGGAGTATGATGAAGTTACGTGTGATCAATCTTTTCAATTTGTTGAGAAGGTGGTTGACCTTTGGGTTGACACTCAGGTTGTCCCAGATAACTGCCCCAGGGACCTCTCGCTTGAGAGCTTCCCTCGGTATGTGGTCCTTCATCGAAATATCCCATAGATTCCTGAGATCCTCCATCAATGTGTCTTCCCTTTCTTTGTTGGATTGTACCGGCTCTTCGGTTGGCTGACCCATTACGACGTCGTTATTCCTGTCTATGTGATGTGTATGAGGATTTGTGTCGCAATGACACCAAATGTCTACTCACGGAAGTGACTTGACTACTAGACAGAGTAAACGAGAGTAGAAACTTACAAAGATACACATATCAATCACTCACGAATGCATATGCACAAAACAATAGTATTCTCATTCATTCAATGGCAATAAGTACAATATACAATCTCTGTGTTGTCCTCGACTACAAATGAACAAGACATATATAGTTTTCGACGTTGGTTGAGAGCACCAACTGTCGGGAACTACCCGATACAACTAATCAAAATGGTCGGGGACTTAACTCCCTATGACAACATATAATATAAAACATTTGTTGCATACATTAATATTTATTTATTAACTTTATTTGGCTGACTAAATCAATATAATTACTTTCGGCTGACTTCAGAGGCCAAATGGGCTGATCTGAGTTCAAGATACAGTGATCAATGAACACCATAAGAAGGTTTTGATGCAGCAGGTTATGATGGTTTTGGCTGGTTCAAACATATTAAAATTTTTTGTGTGTAAATTGTAAATCATGTGTTCAATTCAAAACACAAATTGAATCTCAAATTGTCACTAAAGCATAAAGTATTACATGTCTTTCTAAGTTTCTTAGTGTTTCTAATCTTGGATTCAAAATCTTAGTCAATAGGGGAAGAAAATTCAACAAGTTTTCAATAAAACAAATTTTCAAACTCTCCTTGGATTTTCTATTAAAGTTATTTGATGTTTAAGAAAACATTGTAAGACAAATGCATGCCATGCATGAAGATTTCAATATATTGCAGTAGTCCCGAAAATCTTGCTCTCAGATCTCTTCTTTCTTATTTGTTCCACCTATAATCTGGTTTATCAGATAAGAATGGATACAGAAATTCAGACTCTGAAGGAGCAGGTTAAGAGACTTGAACATTTATTGGAAAGAAGGGAAGCAAGCATGTCCTTGGATGAATTACCAGACATATCTAATCATGAAGAACCAAAGAATTTTGTGCCTTCAATCTTTCTCCTGGGAGGATATAATGGAGAGCGAGATTTGTGGTTGAATACGCTTGATGCATATTCGCCAGAAACAGATACAATCAAATCTCTTGCACCAATGCCTAGTGTTCGCTCATATGCTGCGGCAACTATTCTGGACAAATGCATTTATGTATTTGGTGGGGGCAATGGAAGTCTGTGGTATAATAGTGGTATGCATATGCTTTCTGTTATTCTTTCCTTTTCTTTTTTCCAAAAATAAATTTATTTTGGTGTCAATCAGATATATTTTGAATTAACTTCATCCCCCATGTTGAAATTGATGAATTATCTCTACAATAAAATTGGTAGCCCCTTGTTATGTTGCATTATATAAATAGTCTGATAATCTTCTGCATGTTTCTGTAAAGTTGAACGGTATGATCAGGAGAGTAATTCATGGACTACATGCCCATCAATGAATCTGTGTAGAGGCAGCTTAGCAGGAGCTTCTCTAGATAGCAAATTATTTGCACTGGGTGGTGGAAATGGGGCAGAGTATTTTTCTGATGTGGAGATGTTTGATCCTTTTCTTGGCAGTTGGATACACTATGGAAGCATGCTTCAAAAAGTAAGAACTGCTTCTAGTTTTGTGTATTTTTTTTCTAAGTCCACTTGACTTGATTACTAAAGAGTAGCACGTCTAAGCTTCATAGAATTGACAGTGTCTTTTAAAATTTTGAGCTACTCTTGCTTGAGTATTGCAGGATGTTTGTTCTTTATCCATTTTTATTATGATGCAATTTCTTTCTGTGTAATAGGTGTTTTTGTTAAATTTAGTGATCAGATTTAATGCACAGAAAATTAATTCAAAATCAGACACAATAACACAGCAGATACCCTGGGAAAACCCTCCTCCAGCAACAAAGATCTCTCTTATATATAAATAATGGCAACAATTCTCTTTACAATGAGGCCAATCACAAGGCCAATATTCAGCACCTACACTAGATGCAATGACAGATAATGATCTGCACTTCCTTGATATCTAAATCTGTCCTTGAAGAAATTTGCAATCTGCTCTTGATGAAATTCGCACTTGAATGAAGGAATGAATTGAACTTGCTTGATAATCCAAAAGAGTGAAATGATCTTCTATATATACATATTGATAGAGAGGTCGCAACTCTTCAAGAGATAGGTCGGCCATCATAATAAATATAATTACAAATAATAAATGCTAATTTCAAGGAAGGTCGGCCCAAGAGGAAATTACATTGTTGCCATGTGAAGCGCCCCTTCACATTAATTATCACATATAAATAAATAGCCGATAGGCTATATGAATTTATGTCTTCACTCGTGGCTGGAAGGATGAGCCCGAAGCTGCCATAACATTAACAGTTTTTAGACCTTAATCTACAAATCTATGCTACAGAGGTTATAACCCAAAATTGATTTCTTCACACAATGCAAATATTTTGTCTGAGGTGGATATTTACTGCGATAAGAAATGGTCTAGTAAATCATCTTATAATAGATGGTTTCACTAAAAGTATTTTTTTGAAAGGAAGTAATTCAATAATGCTTTTACTGATCTTATTGAAAATGGAAAACTTAAACTAAAATAAAGGTAGGAAGCTTTGATTAGTTTTAGGGGATTATTGATTCCTAACAATTATGAAGTTTGTCTAATGAATGGATTCTCTTTACCGTAATAGGTTACTTCTATACTGGATTGCTTTTATATGATCAATTGAGTAATTGATAACTTTTATGATAAATGGTCCATAGGCAATTAGTCAATGTAATTGAATAAATATCATACCTCATTTTCAATTCTCCACTTGATAGTGTGTTTCATGCTTCTTGGAAGTGTATGTTTCACCATTATCATGCCATTTAGTTAGTCATAGTCTAAGTTACTTGTTTGGCTTCAACTGTACAAAAAACATATAAAAATCATAAATATATATTTTAGCCATGTATAAAAGTTTACTGTCTCTGAATTGTACGTATATTGACTAAAGATTCTAAATAATATAAAGCTTATAAATCAAATAGATCATAACTATAAATAGAATATAGATAATAATATAGATCATAACTATATAGATAATATACTTTTTAAACCTTGCCCGGTTTTCTCTCTGCCTGAAATCAAGAAGGATCTCTGAAAGCTTCTTTATGTTTGTAGCTGAAATAACTGAGGATATGGATGCTTGTGAATGCACTGATCAATTTTTTAAAACAGTATCATAATTTATATAGTCATAGACACAATGAAATGATCAAGTCATGTAAAATGAACATAGAGGATCTACAGACCTGTTTATAATAAAATCCCCATGCATGTTATTGGAAATACCATTCAAATCATTGTACTAAAAGGTGTCTACTATTTGTGTTACATGCCCAAGTTTTGAGTTGAGACATTCCAGCCATTGCCATGGGAAGCTATGAAAATAATAAATGTAATTTTTGTAGATACCAGATACTTGACATTGTATTTCATAAATCGGATATCTTCCAAATGCTTCACGGTTGCTTCCAAATTCAGATTGAGTCAATAATGTGCAGGCTGTTTAAAAATAAACTACTGCCACTTGAACCTGCAATCTCTATTTTTGCAACTTGACAGACTTACCAACTGCCCTACAGATGTGTATACAAAGTTAATAAACTGCTGGTTGTGTTTTGACTAAAGTCAAAATTACAACTCTCTGACTGTTTAAGGACTTTCAATTGAAATATCTTGTGGGTTTGTATAAGATGTCCTTGTAGTTACATAAGCCTGTAATCTATCGTTTCCAAATGTGGAATTTTTTGATTTTGACTTGTACAGGCTTTAAAAGATTAATGGATGCTCCTTAGTTTCCATGTCTTTCAAAAGTGAGTCAACTAAGAGTTCCTGAATAAACTGGGGTTAAGCACTTAGCAATTTGAGTTTTAAAAACACAATTTTTTTTAATGGGAATTATTTCCATGGTTTGGGTGGCTTTGATATATACATTACTACATATAGTTTAAAAACTTCAGCATATAGACATTCTTATTGAAGGCATCAATTTGTATTAATTGTTAACCAGGTTACTAAATATATCGTAGTTAAATAATGTGTACTATATTGTTGTTTGATCTTGAGGTTAGAATTATGAAGTGGATTGATGACATGTTCGTTTCAAGGTTTCTGAAATTTCTTACTTGTATCAGGGCGTGGTTTACATTATTACTTTATTATACAACTTCCACATGTCACACTGAAAGGCGTTTATTCAAGTTTTTGTAATTAAGCTGCCTTTGACTGTTTTTGCTTGCGTGAGTAATGAGCTAAGATGTTATCAATAATCACCATTGGAGGTTTCCTTAAAAAGAATAATATGAATTTTGTACATTTTGGATAGTAGTTATTTGTTTCCATTGATTGTCATTATACTAGCATAAATACCAAATTCAGATTTCTGTTCCAAGAGGCACAATTACACCCACATCAACTTCAATTTTTAGGGTATGGGTGGGTAGGTAAATGCAAGGACAGCATTGAAGGTCAATAAAACAATTCGATCAAGATAGCACATTCCAGTCTCTACATAGGCTGATATGTGCCAAGTGGCATCCATTAGATTCTAGGTAAAAATCCCATCACAAGTGTATGAACATAGGGATTGACACCTCAAGCGTTTTGGATACCTGTAGGCGCATATCAGATCCATGCTAAAAATCCTGTCACAAGTGTATGAACATAGGGATTGACACCTCAAGCGTTTTGGATACCTGTAGGTGCATATCAGACGCATATCTTCGTTCAATCTGCAAATTCAGGTGTTAGACAAATCTCCTAGACTGGCTGGCAGGCTCACTGCGAAGTTGATAGGGGCTCACTACGAAGTTGCTAGGATTCCGGAGAAGACTTCTTGGAAGTGACAAACCCCGAAAAGTTGATCCGAGCCTTTGAAACCCTGGGAGCCCCTGGCTAGCAGGGGCTCTTTTATTTCCAGACTTAGAATATTTTTTGCATTTTTCGCCATTTGAAAATCCCCCCCCCCATCGTGAAACATCTTTTTCAGCATCTTTCACCGCAAAAACTCCTGTGATGAGTTTGAGGCTTAGATTTTGACACCTGGTACTGGTCGTCTGCCATTGTCGACCTCAGAGGTCCTAACTTTTCTCCTGAAAAAGTGAAAACAACCCACCAGACTTAAACTGACTTTTTCTTGATTCTAACTTCACCACTATGATCTGAAAATAAGCCAATCAAAATAATTTTCAGTCAATTTTGACAAGATTCAATTTTTAGGGTTTTTCTTAAAAATAGGGGTTCGAAAAACCCTAATTTTCAAAATTTTCCAGTATTACCTAGACAGTAAACCCACAAAAGCCCATACTTCGTTTGCTCAAAAACTAACTTCTGACGACAATTTTACAAGGTTTAGACCATTGTAATCAAAATGCCTTAATGAAGCAAAATTTTTGTTTTGGGTACAACATTAGGCTTCGTCTGGTGCCCATTTTGGATACTTATGACATAGGAGAATCGATAATCTTTGAGTTTTAAAAGCAGACCAGTATGATATCAGTTGGGCATTGGAGTCAGGACTTTCCTAATCACCTAAGAAATTGGAAACTTTCCTAAAATCACCTAAAACAAGACTACCTAAGAAATCACCTAAAACACGACAAAACCTTATGGAACGGGAAAACACATTATGACATAACGAAAAGCAAAAATAAATTATTGAAAGAAAATTACTCCACCCCCAAAGGGATGAATGCTTTGGATATTGTCCACTGCATGACAGCGGTAAGAGCCTTCCATCGATGCCATTTTTGCTTGAAAGGATTTACTTCTCTTCTGATGGGCATCGCAGGAGGAAATCTTTTTGGGATGAGGATTCTCAGGTATTCATATATCTAAGCAAAGGTACTTTGACAAAAGTCAGAATATGATGCAAATAGGAAAGCTGATATCCTTGAGGCATTAGTTTTGCTGTCGTCCATCCTTGGGATGTTGAATTCTTCAAACCAATCGATTGAGTTCCAAACTCGATTTGTATAATGTCGTAGGTGATATTTTCTGACCTGAAAATATCCTTTGACTGGCTCATTGATCAACTCTACATCACCTTTAACACATAGGAGTTTGATTCCCATGTCTTCAGCATTTTTGAGGCCTAACAAAAGCACCTCTTTTTCAGCTTCAGTGATTTCCAATTGCACAGATGGGTACAACTGTCCTTTTGGGGAGATGACCATTTCCCCTACTTCCAAAACTGTTGTTGAATAACCTCCACCAAACTGCATTGTCCATGACCTTGTATCCTCTGTCAGTCTCTTTTTAGAACAAGCAATGTTCTGGTCTTTAGTTTCTAGCTTTGACAAAGTCACATAATTACCAGGATCTCTTTTAGGCTTTTCTTCTGCTGGAATAGATGACTTGAGCATACCTTGCTTCTTTACAACTTTGAGAATTTGATCTAGTTGTTCTGGATGATCCTGAAGATATTCCAGTTGAGAGATTTATACCTTGGTCTTCATCATGGAAGCTACGATGTCAAAATTTGTTGAAGATGTCTCTTGAGCAATAGGCATAGTATTCTCCAGTGAAGATCTGGGATTGGAAGTGGAAGGCACTTCTTTTCCTTTTTCGTTTGATTTCCGTCTTTCTTCTTCTTCTTTCTGTGCTTTGAAGTGTTGAGCATGTGTGAACATAGGTGTTGAAACATTTTCATG
Organism: Sequoia sempervirens; assembly: GCA_007258455.2. Taxonomy (NCBI): domain Eukaryota; kingdom Viridiplantae; phylum Streptophyta; class Pinopsida; order Cupressales; family Cupressaceae; genus Sequoia; species Sequoia sempervirens. Next base: position 7,767,552 of record VDFB02193867.1, on the reverse strand, counting down.
ATTCACCGTAGAAGCGTATTGACGGTATTCTTCTTCTTGTTCTTGATTGATGGGTTCCTTATCAAAGTATCCTGTTGTGGAGTTGCCATCAAAGTTGTCCATCTGTGGTAAGACAACATTTGAACTTGGTGTCGGTACAAAACTAGAACTGGGAGCAACTTTAGTGTATCCCATGATTTGGTTCATTCTCAAGTTCTTAGAACATGTGGATCCAGTATGTGCATCAATGTCATGGAAAGGACAAAATACTGCATTGTGTGCAGCTTCAATCATTCGTCTTGATGGAGATGTTGATAACCGTGGCCGAAGATTGTCTGTCTTTGGCTGGTACGGCTGTTGAACTAGAGCTTTGATGGAATTTGTCTTCATCAAGCTGGAAGTAATCATATCATCCTCCAACTTGATGGCGTGTTCTTGCGCATTCTTCAACTATGCTTCTTTCGTCGTCTTGAGGAAGAAGGCTATCTTTGATGGAAGAGCATTTATGAAACAGCTCATCAGAATCTCCGGTGATGGATCGAATGTGGAAGAAAGTCTTGTAACAAGATGATTAAATCTTGCTACAAAATCCCTCATGTGCTCATTGTGCTCCATCTTTGATTTTGTAAGGGGCAAACAACAGGTGACTATCTTTAGCGGGCTTGAATCTCACCAAAAATTTCTCACTCATAGTTGCCCAGCTTGTGATACTGCCCAGCGCTAGGTGATTGAACTAGTTGACAATATTTCCCGCAAGAGTCTCGACAAAGAGACACACCGCGATGTCTTCCTGTGCTACGTGCAAGACGACGCAAGCCGTTGTGAATGCAAAAAAAGTTCCTTCGGGTGTTGATTCCATCGTCGTGAAACCGGGGAAAGCGCTTCCTTGACCCTTTAGGTAACTCATGATTTACTTGAAAAACCAAAGGTCCAATGTTATTACCCCAAGGTAATGGGGGTGGACATCGCTGATTCCTATCATCATTGCCAGCATTATCATTGTTATCATCCATTGCTTTTGTATGGATCATACAATAGGATGCCAAAGTGTCATTCCCGTTTCATAAAGGGTAAGCTTTTCTTGAAGTTTTCTTGCCTCGTGCCCCATGGTGGGTGCCAAAAAACTGTTGGCGTTACAATTCGCACCTTTGGAGTGCGTATTGACAACATACAACTATGCATAGTATTAACTGCTCTTCAAATTAGGAGGGGAAGCTCCCTCTTTTGCTGATATGCGTGAAAAAGTAAAGTATTCTAAAATCCTATCTTTCTGACTTAGTTGATAGAGCACAAGGTTAAGAAATCACATACATTGCAGCTAAGGTTTTTCTTTGGTTTTGCAGATACTTAACTACAACTAGGCTAACGCTAAAACTATCCTATTTCCTCAAGAAAAACAAAGCATGAGGACTAAGGAGCAAGTGGGAATGGTTTAACGATAAACTTTATATTAGGATTCCCAAGGAGGAGGAACCCCTATCCGAGATGTAGGCTGATATGAAGGTTATTGGAAACAACATCAAATGGCAAGCTGGTTTTCAGGATTCCCAAGGAGGAGGAACCCCTATCCGAGGTGTAGGCTGAAAGTAGCTTATTGGAAACAACACTTAAACGACAATCTTTATTTCTAAATTCCCAAGGAGGAGGAACCCCTATCCAAGGTGTAGATATGAAAGAAAGACTATTAATAACAACATCAAACAATAAACTTTATTTCTAAATTCCCAAGGAGGAGGAACCCCTATCCGAGGTGTAGATATGGAACAAGCTTATTGAAACAAATAAAGCTAGGACAACAAATTGCATGAAGGACGTGACACACAAATGAACGATCAACCAACTTTATATTAACAAAGTGAACCAATACATAATAGAAAAATTGCACGGCAAGGTGGGCACATCAATTTGTTATCACAACGAATATTCAAATACAATTGAGAAAGGGTGCTCTTATTTATAGAACCTCAAAGGAGTAGGGAACCCTAAAATCTCCTTGAGTTAACATTCAGTCTTGCAAGCATGCAAGAATTTATTCTTAAGTCTAAATGTATGCAACCTAACAGTTAACTGGAAAAACTACATCAGTTAACTGAACTAAAGCTAAACTAAATGGATGTTTGCAACACGTAAGTCCTTATTGAAATGCGAGTTAACTGATAACTAACACCAGTTAACTAAAACCTAACTGAAAGCTCCACATAGGTGACTCCAAAATAGATGTGCACAAAGATGGGACAACGAGTTAACTTGGAAAGAGGCATCAAGTTAATTGCTGTGTCAAATGTCTATCTTGAAGAGGTGGGACATCCTGTCCACTGGTTGTGATCTCGAGCAATCAACTCCAAGAAGTTATTAACTGCCTCATCATTTGGAGGTCGTCGCATATTTCAATTGTCATTTCACTACTTGTCAGAAACGTGAGCAATCCTGGAAATATCTGCACACTCAAACCGACAATTTACTGATTGGTAACTCTGGCGGCTCTGTAACTGGAGTGACGGCCTTTGTTTCTTCTACATCTTTACGCTTCTGACGCTTTTCTTGATTCTCCTCAATGGAAGAGTGTTGCATGATGAAATTGTGAAGTTTGACTCTGAACACTCTAGCTGTGAGAAATGCACACGAACTCGCTGCACACTTAGAGTCCCAACGGTATTCAACCCTCTAAATTGGCCTTGAAAGGTTATCAGCTATACAAGGTATGAAACCATGTGGACTTTGAGTGACTATGCCTGCCAAATTGTCTGAATCAACCCTCCGGACGTGCTTGATGCAAATCGGTGTCAGCGTTTCTTATGAAATCGTGAATCAAGACCGATTTGGTCTTGAATTCAATCTGAGTGAATTGCATTTTGAAAAACTAGCTTGTTGATTGTAAACACGACTCTGTTCTGGCTAATAATAGTCTGTCGAGGGGCAATTTTTATGAAAAATTCTGAGACGTGGGTTTTGTAGAGAAAGTATTTCTAAGCAAATCCACAACGTCAGAAATTCGAAAAAATGCCTTATGCCTTGGCATGTGAAGACTTTTTGAAACAGAAGTAGCAGGGGCAGCGGGAGCTACGAGGGCAATGTTTCCCGAAAAAATCTAGCATATGGGTTTTGTAGAGAATGAAATTCTAAGTCAACCTAGATTATCAAGAATTTGAAAAAACGACCTTTACTAAAGCATGCAAAAACTTTTTAGTAACAGAAGATATAGGGGTTGTAGGGGCATTGAGGGCAATTTTTCTCGAGAAAAATTGGCATATGGGTTTTGTAGGCGCCAATGTGCTGATCAAACCCAGTTTCTCCGTTTTTCGAAAAATTGACTTTTTCACCAACATGCAAAAAAATCTTCGGAAAAAAGCACAGTACTTCAAAAATGAGTAGTATCGGGGCTATTTTCTTGAAAATTTTTGGAACATGGGTTTTGTTATCAATGCTATGCTGAATGAACCCACATGACCAAAACTGTGAAAAATTGTTGTTTGCTTGAACATGCAAGAGAAAACCTAAGACAAGGATAGAAGAATTTTGAGAGAGAAGATAGAAATTATATTCTGCCTTTGTAGAATGACACCTATGCCTTGAATGAAGTTTGATGAAGTTTGATATGCATGCGCTCAAAAGATGAAGTCTAGAAAATAATCCCTTTGAGCAATCTGGACCTGGAACTGCGAAGAACACTGAAAAATCCTTCCTGCAGCGCCTCCAAATCTTGCTTGCACGAGAAAATATGTGTTTTCCTTCAACTGTGATGAAGAAAATAGGTGCCCAAGTGCTTTAATGAATAAATTTCATGAATTAAGGCGTCACCTTCAGTTAAATCCTAAATTTAGGATGAAATAACCTCATTGGACCTCAATTTAGTTAACTGAACAAAGATAAAACCCTAAAATGGTTGCCACCCAACATGCAAAGAGAAATTACGCCTCATGCAAGAAAAATTAAGTCATTTGCAAGTCGATTTGGAGGTGAGACTGGAGTTCTAATATTATTTTAATCCAGTTCAAAAATTCCACCATTATAGGGCTGCCAAAGCACTTTAGTTTTAAAAGTCAAAGTTTGGCTTTAGGCGCCAACTCTCCAGACTCAGAAACTTTTTTGATATTTTTCCATTTTAGCTTTTGCAAACATCATCGAAGCCTATGTTTGATCACTGATTCTGAATGACTGATTTATCCAGTAGATTGGCTGACCGTTTCGTTGAAGAGTAGGATCAAACTTGAAAAGGAGCTTCTTGAGGTTGCAAACCCTAATTTTGACTTTTGAGCCATGCAAACTCTAGACGCCCCTAGCATCTAGGGCGCTTTTTCTCATTAGACAGTCAAATTTTCAAGCATTTTCAACATTTTGAACTTGATTTCCACCTTCCTTCATCCTGCATTTCCCAACATTTGACAAAACTCCCAAGCTGGCTAAAAGGTCCATTGTGGAGCTGGCTCAATTCTGGACATGATCTTCTAAGAGAGCATAATCCCTAAAAACATCATCTGGCAAGTCAAAATCTTGGGAGCCCCTGGGCTCCAAGGGCTCTTTTATTTCCAGACTTAGCCATTTTTGCGACTTGCTGAATCTTCATTCAATCTTCGGTTGTCGGCTACTAACTAGCCTTCTGACCTGGCTGAGATATGCAATTGAAAGCTTGAAGCATTCCAGACAGGATGAGCATTTGAGCAAACCCTAATAACTGCATTTGAGAGTTCAAAACGTTGTGCGCCCTTGGCCTCCAATGGCTTCTTTTTTCTCTGAACTCACAATTTGACCTTGACTTTAACCTTCTATTTGACTCTTGATTCTGACCATTTGGCAACTCAGATTCATTCGTTGATGGACTCGTTGTGAAGCTTGATCAATTTTGAGACAAACATCTTAGGTGTCATTTGCTCAAAAAGTTACATTTGGTACCTCAAAAGTTTGGGAGCCCCTGGGCTACAGGGATTGCTTTTTCCAACTAGAGTTTAGTCAAATTTTGACCAACTTCATTTCCTTGGTTCTTCACTTGATCTTCAAATTCGGGCGTTAGACAGGTCCCGTGATCTTGCTATTGGATTCATCGCGAAGCTGATAGGATGCTAAGTGATGAGTTGGAGAAGATAGCTCTTGAAAATCATATTTGGATGCCCAAAATGATGGGCGCCCTTGGCTAGCAAGGGCGCTTTTTCCTTGATGTTCTCCAGTTCAATTTCCTTTCTACATGTCCATTCGATCAACCATTGTTGCCGTTTGTCAAGTTTTGCAAACTGGCGAACAGATCCGTTGCGAAGCTGAGTTGAAGTTGAGAAGATCATTTGGAGATAATCAATGCCAAAAAATGACATTTGATGCCTTGATTTTTTGGGAGCCCTTGGCCTACAGGGCTTGCTTTTATTTCCGAACAACCATTTTTCAAACTTGCTGATTGTTTGTTTAATCTGCAAATTCAAGCCTTAGACAAATCTCCTGGACTGGCTGGTAGGCTCACCACGAAGCTGATAGGATTTTGGAGAAGACTTATTTGAAGTGACAAATCCCGAAAAGTTGATCTGAGCCTTTGAAACCTTGGGAGCCCCTGGCTAGCAGGGGCTCTTTTATTTCCAAACTTAGAATATTTTTTGCATTTTTCGCCATTTGAAAATCTCCCCGTCGTGAAGCATCTTTCACCGCAAAAACTCTTGTGATGAGTTTGAGGCTTAGATTTCGACACCTGGTATTGGTCATCTGCCATTGACGACCTCAAAGGTCCTAACTTTTCTCCTGAAAAAGTGAAAACAACCCACTAGACTTAAACTGATTTTTTCTTGATTCTGACTTCACCATTGTGATCGTGAAGTGAAATAAGTCAATCAAAATAATTTTCAGTCAATTTTGACAAGATTCAATTTTTTAGGGTTTTTTCTAAAAATAGGGGGCTCGAAAAACCCTAATTTTCAAAATTTTCAAATTTTGCTAGTATTACCTAGACAATAAACCCACAAAAAGCGCATACTTCGTTTGCCCAAAAAATAACTTCTAATGACAATTTTACAAGGTTTAGACCATTTTAATCAAAATGCCTTAATGAAGCAAAAATTTCATTTTGGGTACAACAAAATGAGGATATGAGGTAGTTTTACAGAGTTTGTGGGGTTTGGGTGGGACCCATAGGCCATTAGGGTTCAACCTTGAGCACAAAGTTTTAAGGAAAATTTGATTTTTTAAAAGATTTGCTTTTTCGTCAGTTGGCTATAGGAGATGCTTGGATGTCCCCGAGACGGTTGGGAGACTCCTAGGAGTCCCTCGGATGTCTTGGGGATGCCTTGGCATCTCGACAATGTCTTGGAGATGGTGGCGAGGGGATGTACCCCCCATGTCCCCAAGTCTTTGAGACGTCCCCATCTTGGCAACACAGAGTGTTTTTCGAAGTATTGGAGGAGCCATAGTGATAATTTTTATGTCTCTGATACCAACTGTCATGAGGCTAGACTAGCTGAACTTTTTTTCAAGAAAACATCCAACCTCCATGCTGCACTGAAAGAACATACTCATGGCTCCCTCTTCGGACAAGTCCTTTCCTGCCTTCAGACTATGCCTTCCACCAGCTTTATGGTTCCAGTTAAGGACTTCAACTTTTGCACATGCACCAAAGAATAGCACACATGTAGCTCTTCACACGAGCTCACTCTATCTTTGGGGTGTCCATGACACTCCTTCACTCCATGCTTCGATACCAACTCCATTGACTATTAGAGGAGCACTCTAGCTCTAACACCAACTCCACGGTATCATAGGAGCTACTCCCTTACTTAGCTCCATGCCCCTGGCGCTCCTTGCTCCATGCCTTTGGCACCCTCGTCACCATGCTCCTAGCACTCATGGACTCCATGCCCTCGACATTCTTCTTGGTCCACTTCCTTGGACTACTGCTGCACCATGTATAGTCTTTCATGGTACTCCAAAATTTCACCCTTGTATCCCCTATAAGAATTGAGCTACTCACTTGGCCATGTCTCGCTCCAACAAAATTCCAAGTCGACACCTTGGGTCCTTCCACTCCAAGACTTGGCATGCTCCCACAACACCCTCCCTCCAAGCTTCCAACATTCCCACGTTGGTAGACTTGCTCCCATGTGTCCCACTTAGCACCTTGCTCCATTACTCCGACTTGCTCGTCTTGAGTTGCTTCCTTGTACTGGTTGATAGGACTCTCTAAGCCCCCTTTTTACCTTGCATGCCCTTGGCATGCCCAATACCAATCCTTGGCCTTGGTGTCCCATCTTAGACCTACTCAACACCACCAGGCACCTCTTGGCCCCACTCCTCAGACTAGGAGGACTAGCTCCTAAAACTAGTCTCACTATTCCCTCCACCAGTACCAAACCCATGTGACTTACCAACCTACTTCGTGGATCACCTTTGCTCTTGCACCTTTGTGTGCCTACTCAACCCCCTTGAGTCCCTTCCATGCACTACCCCATACTGGGTACTAGAACATACCTTTGTTCCATTTGGGTACTCCTTGAGTATTGTCCCAACTTGCACTTCAAGTTCTGACACCACACCTTAATGTCACTCGGTTCCTCTTTGAGTTCCATACCTAGCTTGGCTCCTTTTGAGCACTCACTCTGAGATCCTGTCCCACTTCTGGGTCGTCCCCTAGTTCCTTGGGACAGTGGGTTCCAAGACCCCATTAGAACTCCAACATTTGGCATACCTGGGCGAGCACCCCAGATAGCAATCTAATCTCCTCGCTGGTAGCACACATGCCCAACATTGTGCCCTAGACTTATCCTTTGTCCATGGTCCTGGTGCGCCCCTCTTCGTCTCTCTTTTTACCTCGCCCTAATGACGAGTTCCAACACTCAAACCCCTTAGCAACATGCCTTGGGACCGACCCATTTTGGCCTTGTTACTCAGCTTCACAGGGTTCAGGACTCTTGGCTCACCCTGCTACCCCACTTCTTTTGGTAGTGGCGGAGGTACTCTCATTCCCTCCTAGGATCCATGAAGAACACCATTCTTACCTTCCTAAGCCATGGTGGTGGATCTACTCATCTTTTCTCTTGAGGGGAGGTGTCCCTAGTTGCCCCTGGCTCCCAATACCCTTGGACACCTTTGTGTACTCCTGACACTAGACTAGTTCATCCCCTTCGAATGAACCTACGCCTCTATAAAAAGCTATTTATTTGAAGCTCAAGCAGTGGTAGGCTGAACCACCATTTTGGTCCACCACCCCAATTTCCGGCCTAACCTTCAAACTGCTCCAACTTAGACCCTGCGAGTTCCCAACTTGACTTACACCCCATTTTGGGTACTCCAAGTAGCATACCTGGACTTCATGATGCTGAGCCTTGTGCAACCCAGTTCTGATCTTTGGTGCACCCCTGGTAGACTCGGAAGACCCTGGTGGTGCGCCTAGAACATCCTGATGGTTCACTTGGAGCGCCCTTGTTGGCACCCTTGGAACACTCTATTGGTGCGCCCCTGTCACACCTGGAATGCTCTTGTAGACATCCCTGTAACACCCTTTTGGTGCCCCTACTTGGTACGCCTCAAGTACCTGTCCTAGTACCAAGGCTAGCGCCCCACTGTGACCCTGTCCTCTTGCACTATGCTGCCTTGCAACTTGGTGTTCCACTTTGGCCCCCATGCACTCCTCTGCAACTTGGCCCCATTTCCACGCATTGGCACTTGAACTCTACTCTGCAGCTATGTCCCACACACCACTGCACTCTTCGACAATCCCCAACAACTTGTCCTTCAAGTTGCCCCTGTGGTACTCGGCTTAGCACTAGGTATTGGCATTGCAAGTGTGGGGCTCAACCCTGTAAGTCCAAGTGGCTCCCCTAGTATGAGTTCCGAACCCATATCAAGTTTTCCCTTACCTTGGCACTCACTCAGCTTGCCCCCTTTTGGCACTCGCCCCATGAGGGGGGGATGTCTCCCCGTAGAACACTGTCAATTACTTTGTGCAACTTACAAAATGTTAACCCTTCCCTACTTTTGTAGATGAAATAGATGCTGCTGCTCTAGATAAGTAGCAAACTTGATTTTTTTTCATATTATGTAGTTGGTCAGTTTTTGGATAAAAAAAATCACCTTTGCTCCCGAAAGAGCTTCTTTGTATGTAAAGAAATTGTCGCATAATAACTGCACGACTGTAAGGCAGGACTTCAATGATTGTTTTGTCAAAGCCTTGAAAGAAGCTAATTGTCTTGTTGGAAACTATGATGACTAGTCTACCAAGAATTCAAAATGTTGTCAAGGTGGGCTAGTTTGTTTAAGATTATAGCAATGTTTGGTTGTGTTTCGGGGATGACTTATTTTTTTGAGATTTTGGGAACAACAAGGGACAACTATTAAAATAATATATAAGAATTAACATTTGAATACTTAAATACAAATAAGAAAACACGCTAAAAGAAAAAAAATTAAAAATTAAATATGAAGTGCTAAATTTAAAAAGAAAATACTAAGTTAGTGAATCGAAACCGGAATTGGGTATGTGGGTACTACAATTTTGTTTGGGGAGTTGGGTACGCCCATATAATAAACCTATAAAAATCATAAATATATATTAAAATTAAATATATTAAAAAAAAATTAAAATATATATATATAGATATATATACACACACACACACACACACACATACACACACACATTAAATATATACATTAAAAATTAAATATATTAATCATATAAAAATCACAAATTCATATTAAAAATTAAATATGTTATTATATATCAAAAGTTAAATATATTAATTATATGTTAAAAATTAAATATATTAATTATATATTAAAAATTAAATGTATACATTATCAATTAAAAATAAATATATTTATATTTAATAATGTTGTATAAATATACAAGTTTTTAATTTATAATTTTAAATTTAGATTATTTTAAATTTTAAATTTTATTATATATTAATATATAGTTTAATAAGTATTTAATAGTTTAAATTTTAAAACTATTTAATGATAATTATTTAATCATTCTTTCGAAGTTGCCAATTCTCATTTAGGTAGGGGCCATTGAAGAAAGCTTGAAGATGAAAAATGGTGACGGCCGAAGCAGGCAAGCATTTGGGCAAGGGAATGTGGCGAGATATTGTGGTTGATGGCACTTGTGAGATGGATGTTCATTATCACATTGGGCATGCAATTCTTTTAGCAGGTGATGGGAATCAAGTACCTGTGTTTTCAGGTACTCATTGCTGTTCACAAAATGCCATTAGAGTCATTTGAAACAAAACAAGATTCTTATTTGTAGTGTAGAAAGAGTTTATCTTTAGGGTTTTTAATTTTCAAGAGTAAAAAATATTGTTTAGTGTTTTTAGAGGTCTGAAACTTAGCAAAATTTAGGGACAAAATTTCCAAACCTAGATGGATTCCGTGTCAATTCCATGGAGATTCTTATTCTAGGACATTTTGTACTTGCAGTCAATCTAATTCTCCAATGATTCGGTAACTTAGAGAAAATCCATTGAGCCAGTAATCCATCCAATAATATAATATTCCTCTCTTTTCCTTTTGCCTTATGTTTGTTGCAAATGCCAAAGATAGTGGGCTTAGTTTTTAGACAACATTAGGGGTTTCATTTGCATTGGGGGCCTTGGAGGGCTTGCTATTTAGTGTTTAGGAGTTTTGAAAATTTGAATGTCTCTATTTTTTTCTAATGTTGTTAACATGTGATAGCCACAAGGGATGTCCTTCTGTCCTTGGAATTGTTGAAGGATGTTGGAAATGACAAGGCATTCTCTTGAAGTTTCTAAAGTTTAGGGATGTCCTTTTTTTGTTTTCTAGGGTTAGGGAGGTGACATTTCCCTCTATACTCCAAGCTTCTTGGACAGTTCCAACCCTTGTAGATGCATGCATGGAATGTTGGAATATATTATTAAAGTATTATTGTAATATTTAATGGTAATCTTAGCTTTTAGTTAGTTGGTAGTTTACTTTTAGTTAACTTAGTTTGCTTCAGTTAGCTTTTAGTAACTTTCCGTTATTTGCTTTAGTTTGCTTTAGTTAACGATTTTTTCTTTATAGAAACATCGTCTTATAATTCTTTATATAAGCTTTCCTCTCCTTTGTAAATAATGAATATTGAATATCAATTATCATTTCATGGTATCAGAGCATAGGCTCATTTTTTGAGCAATAAAAATTCGTGGCTGATTGCCTGAAGATTTTTTGAAAATTTTCATAAGTTTTTTTTTTGCCATTTTTAAAAAATAAAAATCAAGGGTTTATAAAGGGAAATTTTTTGAAA
>VDFB02193867.1:7609198-7756258 GCA_007258455.2 Sequoia sempervirens | reverse complement strand
AAATGCGCCTAAGTTGCAAAGGGTCAAAGCAAAGTCAAACATTTTCATCCTTCCCCCTAGGCAAAATGCGCCCAAACAGGGCCATGTGAAGACAAAAAAATAGAAGGTGAAGAGTCACCCAAGGACGTTGGAGAAAGTTTCATCCACCAGACACCTCAAAATGCGCCCAAGGTGAAAGAAAAGTCAACAAGTCAACAATTTTGTCCTTCACATGCATGGAAATGCGCCCAAAGCAAGGAGAGGGTCAACGAGGTCAAAGTTTTATCCTCCTCAAGGGCTAAAATGCGCCCAAACAAGTGCATGTCAAGACAAAAGATGGGAAGGCGAAGAGTCATCCTCTTGCCAGGCTGAAATGCGCCCAAGTTGAGGTTGTAAGTGGTAAATAAGGTGAAAGATGCTCCAAGGCGTGGTGAACACAGGGTAAATGCTAGGCGCGCCAAGGGTGGAGAGTGTTGAAGATGCTTCCCTAGGCGTAGTTTTATTTTTTCTCCATCAAATGCTATATGCGCCAAGAGTGGAAGGTGTTAAAGATGTTGAAGATGTTTTCCCTAGCGCCTAAGGTGGTGGTGTTAAAATGGCTAAGGCATTGAAGTATTGCTAAGGTGTTGAGAACGTTCTCCATGTTACATGAAGTGCGCCTAATGTTTAAGTAGATAAAATACAAAGGATGAATAATGCATGCCTAGGCGTTGAAATTGCCAGATGAAAAATAAATTAAGTGTGATGCGCCTTCAAGAAAAATTTTCTAAGTAAGTTGATGAACTAAAATTTTCCTTCGCAGGCAAGGTGGACAGAGTTGAGTAAATTTTCCTAAGACAAAATTTTCAAGGTGATCAAAAATTTTCTAAGGCATGAAGTATTCTCTTCCTCTAGAAAATACGCCTAGACTCCAAGGTGTTGAATTTTCCTGAATCACGAGCAAGTTGCCGGTGATGAAGTCGGTGAATGCCAACTCCACAGGATTGATAAAATTTTCCAAGTCAGAACAAAATTCTCAGAGGGGATCGAAGAACGAGAATAAATTTGATGAAAGAATATTTTCTAAGGTTCAAAATTCAAGAAAATTAAATGAACCCGTTCGTTGGGTACCCATGAATTCGACGCGTTCTGGAGAAAATTTTCTTCTGGGTATCGAAGATTGTCGATGAGGAGTTGATTTTAAAGCCTTCCATGCTTCGCTGCGGCCTTCAGGATGGATATTTTTGATGGGCGCCAGGTTGATGAATTTCCTAAGGGAGATGTGAAAATTTTCTAAGGCAAATGTGAAGAAAATGTATTTTCAAGGTGAAATTCTCCAGACGATGAATTTGAAAGAAACTGCTTAGGTGAATTTGCTTAAACCCTTCGTAAAGATAGTCTTCCAGAGCTGGAGTTGAACGAAATTGAGTATCGGAGCCCCAGGTAGTGAAATGAATTTCTCAAAGATGAAGTTTGTCTAAGGCATGAACTTGAACACGAAGTTGGCTAGTGGAGGCAACAAATCCTGGGAGATCAAAACTTGGTAAGTAAGTTGAGTTTATGTTGTGATGTGTCCTAATACTTTTCTCCTTGCTTGTTTTGCAGGAGGAACGTCGAGACCAAGCGAGGATAACTTAAAGTAATGAAGAAAGTACTCCAGGACTAGATTTCAACTTCGAAGGAAGAAAAGTTACGAAAAATGGCTAAGTGTCGAAGAAACATTTCCAAAACTTAAGATGGAGAAAAGAATGGAAGCTCGGGCGAAGCCAAAGAACAACGTCAAGAAGAAGATCAAGAACAGTGTGAACGCGTCTGCAAACGGAATCTTCTAGAAGGATGATGGTGGACATTATGGCGCATTTATTACCCCACTCCTTTGTGGCGGTTTTTAGGGCAAATCTAGTTTAGGGCTGAGGTGGCACGATTCTGGCCACTCTATTGATTGTAACCCTAGCCGTCTTTTGGGACTTGGCTAGCTATATAAAGGGGGAGTCCCCCTCATTTGTAAATTATTAGAAAGTAGACAGTAGAGAAGATCAGAGTAGAATTAGAGTAGAGGGACAACTTAGAAGTAGCTTAGAAGTAGATTGATAGTGTAGTTGGAGGAGAAGGAAAGTTTTCCTTTGAAAACTTTTGTAAGAGATTGTCGTGTAAAACTTTCATAATAAAAGATCTTTCATTGATGGTGAAATTCGTCTTTGTTATGGATAGCTAGCGAGGTTTCTTCATCCCTTCTACTTCAAGTAGCGTAGAGTAGCATAAATTTCATTTTCATGCAAGTAGATGTTAACTGTGGAATGTGGTGTTCGATCTAAGCAGCTTCGCTTATCCATACCACTAGCGGGCCCACTGATGGTGTGTTCGCCTTGTGTGGTCAACTGGAATATCATGTACTTAACTTCAATCACAGTTTGAATAATGGTATGCGTCGTTGTGATGGTATCTTTATGTCAAGTGGTGGTTTGAACATCTTTAGTCATCTCCCTTGAAGATTGCACTGACTCCGTGGAAGCTGTCCGATGCGAGGCAAAGCGAAGTCCGGTTAGAAGTTTGTTGAAGTTGAGCTCCATATCCCACGCCTTAGAATAGATTTAGAATCTCCTTAACCCTACCCCATTTCATTCAGTATTTTCTGGTTAGAATAGGAAACCCGCGCTTCATAGACAAATCTTTCGAGCATTTGAATTCCTCTCTCCACTGCTGAACAATTTCGTAAGTCCCCTTGAAATACCAGCAAATCACATCGAGCCAAACTGAGCCTATTCACACTAAAGGAACCTTGGAGTTGAACGCACGAACTTTCTTGCAATCTTAGCGTGCGGAATACTTTGATCAAGAGAGAATAGGGAAGCCGTTGGCAACTTTATTCTGCGTTGGTGCGGTCACGAAAAACACATCAACAAGTATTTACTTCAAGTTTTACAAAAACAATTTGCTATTTTCATTTTGTTTCAGACTATCAGCATCAACACATTCCGCATGAGGATGTCATTTTGTACCCAATTTGTTTTCAAATCAATCAAATACAACTAGGCTCAGCTTATTACTTTTATGTACTCATTTATGGACTCATTGGATGCATCTTATCATTGAATTTTGCAAAAATATGTGTTTTAATGAAATTTAAGCAATTTTTTAGTTGTCGAGTTTTTGCAAAGTCGAGTTTTTTGGGATTGACGAGTTTTTCAATTTGGCGAGTTTTTCAACTATGGTACGACCAACTACCAAAGAGACATTATAAATTTCCACAATTCATTTTGCAACTGAAATAAAACATCAACCCATACAATTGCAATACTAAAACACATCAAAGTAATTCATAATAGAAAGCCAACTAAAAAACTTCACCAATAGTTTCAATGGTGATCCCTAAATGGAACCAAACCAATCCAACCAGGGAATATATTTCAATTCTGAAACTAGAATAATCCTTGAGGGTTACCGTCCTCAAAAATGGGGAAAAACTAGCACCAAACCGGCAACACTTCGTTATCAAACTTCAATATGAACAAATAAGCTCCCCAACGCCTCCTTATATAGCTTTCTAGAGGGAAACTTTTCAATTTTGAAATAGTAAAATAATTTACTTTTTCCCTCAAATGCCTTTTAAAATAATAATAATCACCTTATGTGCAACATCCCCCTTATCTATCCTAGGTGTCCATCTTGGAGGCAAATTCGGCTTTTCGAAAAGGTATAACATTGAAGTCATGAAAATAATAATCAAACATTGTAAACTTAAATGAAATATTAAAATAATTTACCCCAAGTTATGAAAAACCCCAAAACACCTTGGAATCCAATTTTGATTGTGCCAATGTGATATTGAGGCATTGGATGAATGATTGAATCCATTTTGGTGACTTACTAAAAATAGACGTGTTCTCCAAGAAGTTTGGAGAACACCCCAAAAGTCTAAAAACACCATGAAAAGTGTCATATAGACCAATATTACCCACTGAGCTCACTGCCACCACTAAAAAAATGTACCACCACAACTGTGTCCTCCAAGAACTTTGGAGCCCCCTTGCCTTACCACTTAGCCTAAGGGAACTCATAAAATAGGCTAATGGTCACTGAATTGGTTAAGTCTAAGAAGGGGACATTATAGACATTCATTGGAAATAAATATTGTTTCAGCAAGAATATTATTGGAAAGATTATATATATATACATGTACACGTATAATTGGATAATGATATGTTATTAACGATTAATATAGCAAATTCCTTTAGCAATCTACTTTGAATTTGTATAAGTGTTTTGCAAATAGGGAGGCCAATCAACCTTCCAAGTCACGAGATGCTGAAGGGCTAGGAATTCTTAATATCAAGCATGCCACCCCAAAATGGATGAACTGGAGGTTTTGCCATGTTTGTGGGCCAAGAGGCCTAAATGGTGCTCTTGGTTTTTATTGAAGAGGACAACCTTCATGCATCTTATCAAACATGCCACATGTTGTGACCTAATTCACACCTCGCCCCATTGCAAATGGGGACCCTCATAATTTTCTTTTTAGGGTTTTTGTCGTTGCGTCTTGGTTTTCGTCGGGTCTCTGTTTTGGGGATTTGAGTCTGAATTTTGAATGATTACCCGAGTCAAACAAATGAGTCTTAGCCTGGATCACTATGCAAACGTCGCCATCATGCTTAGGAGGCCTAGGAGACGAAGATCGACTATCATTTCAGTCAATTCCGACACCTCCCAGTTTTTAGGGTTTTTCACTCTGGCCCCCTATTTTTTAGGACCTACTTTTTTGGCACTTTTGGGCAATTCTGAGATCCCTATTTTTTAGGGTCTATTTTTAGAAAATTGCTATTTTTGGAAAATTTCTATTTTTAAAAAGTTTCTATATTTGGAAAGGTCTCGAGTTTCGAAAATCCACTCAAAAGTTCGAAAAGATCAACGAAACTCTCAAAAAATGGATTTGAAAATTTTTGAATTCGTGGTGAAATTCTGGAAAATGATGAGAAATCTGGTAAAAAAACACAGAAAATGATGAGAAATCTGGAAAAAATCACAGAAAATGGTGAATAAAATGAAAAATCAGTCATGAAATCATCAAAAATTGATAGAAATCTGAGAAACTCATGTAAAAATCTGAGAAATCCATAAAAAATCTGAGCAATCATGGCAAATTGATGACTGAAAATCATGGTGAAGGCATGAAAGAGGACTAACATGAGGAAGTTAATGGTGAAGACCTTCAGCTCACAAGACAGTGGCTTGAGATGGTACAAAGTCCGCCCAGGTCCAAGTGTTAAATGGTAAGCAAATGAATGAAGTCCGCCCTTGGCAAGATGGGAAGATGGCAAGGTAGGAGCTCAAGTCCGCCTTAGGCATAAGGTTAAATGGCGAGCAAACAAAGGAAGTCCTCCCACTAGATGGCAATAAAACATGCCAAGTCCGCCCAGCCACATGTTAAAATGGCAAAACAATTAGTGAAGTCCGCCTTGGTTAAAAGGAGAAAGGGCAAGACATTTTACCAAGTCCGCGCTGTATGGCAAAGAGATGAAGAAAGTCCGCCCCTATCCAAATGTGAAGTGGCAAGGAAACAAGGCAAGTCTGCCTTGAGCATAAGACAATGGCTTGAGAAGTAATGAAGTCCGCCCAAAAGGTGGCAAAGAAATGAGGCAAGTCCGCCATGCTTAGAAGTGTGAAAATTAAAAATTTTTGCCTAAGTATGGGCTTTGAGAAATTAAAATATATGCTTGGCACTTTGAAAATTCGCTATACTTGGCATTTTAAGAAAATTCGCCTAAGTTCAAAATGTCTACAGAAAATCATGCCAGATGATTTAGGAAGATGAAATAAATTTTGCCAAAGACTTTGGATGATAAAAAATCACGGAAAATAAAATTGGACGATTGAAAATTGTGGCCAAATAATTTTGGATGAAAGAAGTTACGGAAAAATAATTTTGGACGAAGAGAAATTATGGCAAAATAATTTTGGACGATAAAAGTTATGGCAAAGTAAATTGGAAGAAAAGAAAATTCGCCTAAGGCAAATAAAAATTTCAAAAATCAAAATTGCCTTAGACAAAAAATAATTTGCCATAAAAACGAACGAGTTGGAAATAACACATAAAATAATTATTTTAATTATTTTAATCATTCATTTTCCAACACCCCAAAAGGATAAACTTGAAAAATCGAAATTGGAAAAAGGACAAAAAGAGCTTTATTGAACTGACATTGAATTTGGAAACTTTCCCAGACATTATCGTTGAAGATAAAACTTGCCACTCTGAAGCTGAGTAAAATACAAGTTAAAGCTCGATTTAAAGGAAACATTTGAAATTTGCTAAATGGATCGATTTTCTCACCTTATAATTGATTTCACTTCTCATTTTTACAATCATTCGTTTTCGAAAGAAAAGTGTGAGAAGAAATTTGTCTAAGGCACGAAAGTTGAGTTTGCAGCTTGCATTGTGATCGTCATCACTTCTTTTGTCCAAAAGAGCCAGGCAGTTTTACTTTGTCCACTTCATTTTGGCACAAACTTCATCATTTATTTTCTTTCCAGCTTGATTTTTCACGAAGTCTAGTTTGACAATTAGCTGGAATATCTTTCAAAGTGATTTAAATTTCGAATTCTAAATATTTTCTTTGCCTTTTCCTTGCAGATTTATTTTCGAAGCGGTAAGGATGAAGTTTGCCAGCAAGGGTGTGCAGATGCAATCGAAGATCAAATCTAAATGGGAGCATGTTGTGGACACCAATCCTGGCCATGTTGACCTCGATGACTTCAGGAAGAGAATGTACAGAAGCGATGGACATCTACCTACACCAATTGCAATAAGAATGATGCACAATGGAATTGTTCACGCAACTGGATTTCCACCAGCAAAAGAGTGTCCGGAACTTATGGTGGAATGTGCATTGCACTATAATGCACGGGAAAGGCAAATAGAAGCTCCTGATGGAAGAATTCTCGCATACTTGTCCGAGCCAACCATTCAGGAAATTTTCGGGATTCCAGTTTACAATAGAACGTCCTACCGCACTAAGGAGGATGCACTTAAGCTCTACCAGAACCAACAAGACCTTTGTGCATCCAACATAAACAAGACTTGGTTGCTGAAGCCCAAACCCACTGCAGGAAAGATGCCAAAGAAGTTGGTCAGAACACATTTCAAGGAAGAATATGGCGACATAGTTTTGCTGCTGAACAGAATAGTAGGTAACCCTCATGGTGCGCCCTTCGAAAACTGGATGTATTATTTCATTGATGAAATAATTACTGGAGTCAAGATGTTTAACTGGTCCAGAATGATCAATGATAGCCTCCATGAGCAGTTGGTTAACCTGGAGGAGACCAAGACCTTTCACATGAGCTCGTACGTCATATATTCGCTTGCAAGGTATTACAAGTATTCTGGCTTGGTTTGCAAAGGCGTGGTTGGCAATGGCGAAGGACAACTCAAGGCATATGATTGTTATCTGCAATTGCAA
Source organism: Sequoia sempervirens (assembly GCA_007258455.2). Lineage (NCBI taxonomy): Eukaryota > Viridiplantae > Streptophyta > Pinopsida > Cupressales > Cupressaceae > Sequoia > Sequoia sempervirens. The sequence continues at coordinate 7,748,843 of VDFB02193867.1, read as the reverse complement.
CTAAAAGAGAAGTCACATTTCCGACGAGCTCATGATGCCTTTCTAATGTACATCACTCGACTTCTTCAAGGCGGAACACATCAGAGACTCACCCGTGAAGCCAAGAGTTTGATTGGCAGATATGGATCGTGGTTCATCCAATATCCCAGGTTCACTTACATCAGGATCCAAGGATTCTCAGGAAATCCTTATAGACTGCCCATCTATCCAACCAACAAAATGGTTTTGCTGGAAGTGCTGAGGCAATTGGAGGCGTATCAAAACATTCAAAGGCCAAAACAGAAGGCAGCTGTCACCTTTCCTTTTTTCATTGGCAATATGGAGGAATCGTGTCCAACAGCGCAAGCAGCGGAGAGTGCTCGACTAGAGATCCAGAAATATCCGTTCATATCATATAAGTCCAGGAATAACTTTGATCCACTCCATCACATCAAGACTGTGGACGGAGAGAAGTACAAGCACCGGGTAAACTTAGAAGACTTCTGGGCTAATGCTGCTGACGAATATGACGTGAGAAAGAGATTGTGGTCAAGATTGCCACTAAGTATGATAAGGGCAACGGAGATTTTCAAAGTACCTGATCAACTACAGGATGACGGAAGGTATGTGCAGCCAGGCTTCGATGAGAACCAGCCACTCCCCCCTATGAGGTGGTCTGAGCCTGAGATGGGTGACCTAGCAACATTCATGCGACCTGTTTTCAAGTATTCTCAATGGTGGATAGATCAGCAGGTAGAAACTCTAAGGCAGAGAAACGTGCAATTCACGTACGAATTGATGGGCGATACAGAGTCCTGTTCTTCAAATGCCGGTGCATCTCATGGAGATGGACCAACAGATGCCGCTAACTTGGGAAAGAGGAAAGAAATTGGTAAATCTGCAAAACAGGACAAGGATAAAATGATAGATGAAGGGCCTTCTCGGAAGAAGCACAAATCCAAACCTCTTCAGTCGGCCACTTCCAAAAATATACAAGAGATCCTCACCATGGATAAAGAATCTTTGGAGAATGCCAGGATTCCTTCCCCAGTCGGAAATGTGGAGCCAATACAACTAGAGGACGATGCTCAACCTTCTCCTACAGGCACCGAGATCCTAGAATCAGACAATGATGTAGATATTATGGATGGAGAATTCAAGGAAGGAATGATTTCCACCCTCAAAGGAATCCAAGAGGACCCATCCGTGCAGGAAATCCCAAATATCCAAGAACTTCATGATATACCAGAGATTCAAGAAGAGCAAGAAGTGCGAGATAAGAAGTCCAAGGTCAACAGGAGGACAGAATTGAGCAGCCAACCATCCCAGATTGGCTAAAAGAAAGATTAAAGAGAAAGGCACCAGCAGAGGTTCCTGAAGAAGACGATGCCACAGATTTCTTGGCAAGGCTAGAGCAAACTGCCACGAGGAAGAAGGCCAAGAAATTTTCCACCATCCAAAGGGATGAAGTTGGCAACCGCACAGTACAAATTGCAATACCTACAGCCGATAAGTTCCAAGATGAGATTGCACCAGATGAGTATGCCATCACGACCATTGACATGGGTCCAACAACGAAAGGGCAAGAAATCGAGGACTTAGAGAATTTTGTTGCCACCATCAAGTCCAGGCTGGAAAGGGAAGTAGCCAAGAAAAAGGAATATAAAAAAGAGATTGACCGCCTAAAAAATTACATCCAGCACTTGACCAAGCCGCTAAATGAAGGTGACCAAGCAGCGCTTCCACCTCCAAACTCTTCACTAGAACCAATCCGAAATTTTGAGGAAGAGTTGACTACAGCACGAGAGGCTAAGGATTGGATGGATGGAAGGAAAGAAGAGGCAATGGTGTTCGCGGAAAAGCTAGCATGTGTATATGAGCAAGCTTCCTTTATGCTATCACAGGTTGCAGATTTAGCAGAATCTTGGAGTGACCTCGAAGACATTCAGAATAGGATTATCCCATGTATTTGAGAATTAAAAGGCATCTCCAAACAAAGGTTGATTGATGATAGGATCATTGAGGCTGGAGCTGCATATGATTTATGTGGATGGTATTATGCTATGGTGTCACGGAAAGGAGTCCTGGAAAAGGTGAAGCAGGATGGCGCCAAAGTTAAAGAACAGGCGAAAGAGATTCGGAGTAAAGTTTACCAGATGGCTGCAGACATGCTCGACAAAGATGTTGTCCGGAAGAAACATTTGCAGCCAAAGAATTTAAAAGAACAAGTGCAGAAAATTTTCTCCACCATCTTCGGGCCACTCATGAAAGAAAAATTCACCAAGGTCTTCGACTTCATGACTGTCAGAAATTCTTTCTTGCTACAGGAACCAGAATGGGCGACCACTTTTGCAGGATGTGCTGAGAGCTTGGACTTGCAGGAATACAACGTCAACGCGTTGCCGGACATTGCCATGGAGGAGGTCAGCTCGATCGTGTCCAGATTCACCGAATGCAATGCCGCACAAGTGGATAAGGATGCCACTCCAGATGTCTGAGGTTCTCTCCAGTTAACTGGTTGATATTTTGGAAACCCTAATTAGGGTTTAGTCATGTTAAATCTGGGCCATTGATCTCATTTTAGTCTTGGCCATTCATTGTAATTCAAAAGTACTATATAAACCCCCCTCGCTCTCTTTCATTTCATTAGAAAAATAGGAGATCATTAGAGGAATTAGAATTCATTAGAAGTTAGAGCAGATTCAAGAGAATTAGATTGTAGAAAATAAGAGAGTTTTATGAGATTGTTGTGAAAACACTATTTTGATAATAAAGTTCAAATGCATGAGGTGCCTTGAATCCTTGATTGTCAAATGGTTGCATGGTCGCATATTTTCTTTCTCATTTAGAAAATTTGAATGTATGTTAAAAGAATGATAGATTGATAACGGAGACTAGTGAAACCTAGCTCATACTTTCTTTGAGTGGATGCTTTTCACTCAATGTGTAAAGTTAGACTGAGCTTTATCGTGGACGCTTAACTTTTGTTTGGATAATTATTGTTCGATTTGATGGTAATTATTCATTACGTGAAAATCATAAGCACATTCCCAGAAGATTGCACTTGCTCTGTGTAGTTGTCGTTTAACGTGGCGAAGCAGAGTATTGTTTATTTGGTTTCATTTAATCTTCGTCGTCTCTTGATTTCTTAGGAATAGCATAGGATCTCTAAAACCCTTAATCTTTTTCACTTTTTTTTATAAAATAAAAAAAAATCCAAAATGATACTGTATTCATGTCTCTGCTTTCCAGAGTAACTCGCAAAAGTAAGTCCCCTTGTCATAACCAGCAAATCACATCAAAACCACAGAGCTCATCCGCATTCATCTTAAACATTGGAATTACCATATGATCTTACTTGCAATCTTAGCATAGAAGGTAGTTTTTCAAGAGGGGATAGAGCGTCTTGGACACTTTATTCTAGTAAATGTTTGTTGTGTCATAAAACACGCATCAACACCACCCCGACATGGATGAATTGGAGGTTTTGCCATACTCGTGGGTCGGGAGACCTAAATGGTGCTCTTGGGCTTGATCGAGGAGGACAAACAACCTTCAAGGCCGATTGAGGGATGGAATGAATCTAGAATCATTCCATGCTTTCACAATACAAGGGCCACCATCCTTGAGATTGCATTTTGCAAGTATTTCTAGTGAATTCCTAATATGATTGACTATAGGAATATGCCTTGGAATAATCATTAATAATGTTAAGGTATTTTCAATTCAAATACTAATGAGACTATGAACCATAGATCTAAAATTATGATGTTTTAATTATGATTTATTGTTCTCAATATTATAATATTGTATTTATTAATTTGAATATTATCGTAAAGTTGATACTAGTTATTACTAATATCAGTTTTCAGTGATTACCCTTGTTTTCCAAATCTAAAATTAGGAATTTCCCAAAAGGGAACATTACAAGCATTTCTACCAAACCACTAGGGTTTGAAATTATAGAAGTTATCCTGCATGTATGACAATTCCTCATTTAAATTACCACAGAATGTAAACTTTGAGCTCCATATTGACTCCCCAAGAAAAAAAAGGAGCAATCAAAGACATTACAAAAACTGCAAAAGCTCACATAAGGGAGGGAGACAAAATATCTTCTAACTTTTAGGCATTTATTATATAACAATTTCATATTGGTGGCCTTATCCTCCTACAGACAACAACCAGATCTCCTTCTATGCATCCATAAGAGCCTTGGGATGTGGCAAGAGAGTAGGAAAGAGGGCTGAGGTTGGGCTCCCATGGGGGGCTTCAGGATCTATTTTGAAGGAGAGGGGGGGCATCCCATGAAGCGAAAAAAATGTTACAAGATTAATTAGAATTTTTTCCTCAACAATAGCAACGCCTACTTTTTAGCTCAAAAACTTAAGCGGGTGCAAAAGGGGTAGGGCTAAAAATTGCCCCACCAACTTAGGCCTTTTTCTATCACTTGTCAATCATATGAAGTTTTAAAATTCTTATCCATCAATTTTTTTATTATTTTATGTTTATTTCCTCTTCTAAATTGAATATGCAAAATAATAAAATTCATGAGACCACTAGCTTCCATAAATATAGAAGCTTAAACTATAGCTACAAAATTCATGGGACCACCCACTTTAAAATAATCCTAAAAACCCACTGAAATTTTTTAGAAAAGCCTCCTCCATGGGACCCCACTCTGATTGGGTTTTAATCCAACACTGTTGCAATTCACCGTCTGCAAATTACAAGACTTCTAGCGCAGATATTTATATGTGAGGTTTGGTGGCAATGATAATCTTTCCATTTCTAAAATGAAATGTTGCTAATTATGTCGATAACTCTACAATGGCAGTGCCTATAAGAGATCAACACAATCCGTCTCAAAGAAAAAAAAAACATAAAAACACAAAAACAAAAAAATAAAAATTATTTTAAAATAAATAAAAATATAAAAAAATTATTTAAAAATATTATATTTTTAATAATCTAATAATAATATAATAGAATACTACTTAATCAAAACACAAAAAAACAAACATATTTTAGAAACAAAACACAAATAAATATAATATAATAAGATATATATCAACATTTGTTGCTAATTTCACTCGCAACTTTAAAGACAAAACAACAGGATTCTTATCAACCAGAACAGTGGTATTAAATATTCAGAAAACTGATATTTTCAACCCAAACTGGCAACTTTAAAGCTTATTTATTCAGTCAAATCAAATTAGAAAATTAAGAAGATAGCTGCGTTTGACTAACCAAGAACGAGTGACGCAACCGGAAATGCTCCAAGGATGTGGAAGACCGAACCTTTAATAATACCAGGCCCCTTCGCCAATAACGTCTCTGTTCCGTAAAAGCTACAATTGGCTGCCAAATACATGATATAACCATACACCACCAGCAGGAACAAATTTCCACGAGCATTCGTAGTGCAGGCCAAGAGACCGTATGTTTCATCACAACTGCTACTCCCAAGATCTCCCCTTTTCCAACCAGAAAACACCTTGGCTATAAATCCCTCTGAAATCTTGCCCTCCACTCCATCCGACACCAGATTTTCTCCGCGATTGAGTCCCGCTGCCGATTTCCTCAAAAGAAATCCGCCTTTCCCAGCGCCGTGGACGCTCTCGCACAGCAGGAAGACCAGAACAATGATAAATACTTTCATAGTTGGTCTGGTTAACCGTTCCATTGAACTCTTCGGATCTAGTTCAAAATTGTTCAACTTGGAACTTCGACGACCTAATGAAATGAATAGCTGTTGCACGATGACAAAGTAAATAAATTTTGTGACAATAATGTGGCCATCGAATTCGACAGACGGGAGTCAAAAAAGGTAGCGTCGATAATCCAGACCGTTAGGAAAAGTAAAGTACGCCGGCGGGTCGTGTTCCCCACAGGTACGGCAGTGGCTATCCAGCCATCATAATGCGTCGTGGGCATTGATGGGTTTATGCATCCCACGTTCAACGTACCATGCGTCCTGTAACATTTCCATCATTTGATTAACACAATATGGTTTCAGATTTAAATTTCATTCCCGCTCAATCAATTAAAAGTGCGCCTATAACTAAATTTCCTTCACGCCCAAGCTGTTCAGAAAACACTGCGCACGAATCATCCGCTTTCAGCAGATCGAAATGTCTAGTGCCCTCCAGAATGTGTTCCGCTAGATAATCAAAATACAACTGAGCAATGCCTGTGCTTTGGTACAGCAGAGAGCAGCCGAACTTTGCAATCTCACCTCCGAATCCCATAGTATCCGCGGCGAAGGAAATTATGGGTGCGCCAAGACAGCAGCTGCGTGGCATGCCCTCAACCTGATGGTGTCAAGGGCTGGAGTTCTAAATTCTCTTCTCCAAAGCTGCACACCTGCAGTGGCAGAAACACTGCTTCCGTAGACTGCTACAAACTGGTTGCGGTGGAGCATTTCTCTAACAAATATGCGGCAGGAATTGCTAAGTTAGCAGAGGAGGCAACTGTTCTAGTTATTGTAACGAACGCTTATGCAAAATAAACATAAAGGGGTGTATCCATCGGCAACGACTATTCTCCATTTTTTTAAACTTTTTTCTCGTTTTCCATTCTTGAAAGCATTATTTTTGTGGGTTTCCGAGTAGTGATCAGGAGACGATGCACTTTTATTCACCTCGATTTTGGAGTCGTCATTAGCTTGCTTATTATAAAGGCCGGGCTTATCCGGCACACTCTAAGGGTACACTCCCTTAGGTGGCCGGGCCCATGGGTCCCATGAACTGACATTTCCGTTCTCTCTCATTTCCACATTTTCGTTTTTCGACGATTCTGTTACTGTAAAGATTCATGCGCTTCCGTTTTCATTTAGTTGTTTTCATTTCCGTAGTAGTTCGTTTTACTCCCACATTCCCAGTGGATTAAATATGGTGGAATAAACTACTAAATACCCCCACATGAAGGAAAATTGAAGCACAGGATTCTAACTGACAACTCTTATTATCCTAATATTGCCTTTATTCATTATTCTTAAGAGATTGATTACGTACAAGGGTAGTTTAATTAGAGAAAATAATTATGTTTTACTACCTTCCTCTTTAATAAAGCTTATATTATAATATAAAATTTTAAATAATTAATAAAGCTTATATTATAATATAAAATTTTAAATAATTAATTTAAAAAATAATTAGTATAAAAATATTTAATAATAGGCTAAACATATAATGAAGGATTAGTTATAACAATGTTAATAGAATTATTTTTAAATTATAAAAATAAAATAGTTATAAAAATAATCTATATTTATTTAAAAAATCATAGTAATTATTAAATTTTTAAGTAAATGAAAATAGATAAAATAATTCCTAAGTAAATAATTTTTTTAATAATTTTTAAATAGTTATAATTTTTTAAACATTTAATTGTATTTCAATTTTTATATATGATTATTACATATAAAATAGTTTTTAAATAAGTAAAAAATTAAATAATTCTTAGATTTTTTTTTTTTTTAAATATTTAGTTGTTTGGCATGACACTTTATATCCATTATTTTATTTAGACTCTAGAGATACAAGTATGTGTTTCTAATGGGGGAAATCATTATTGTTTAACATTTTCAATTTAATAAAATTCAAATATTTTTTTATGAATGAATAAAAGAGAAAGAAAATGATATTAAATTTGAATATCATAAATTTGCTTACATGTTCATTAACATGGACTATAGAAATATTTTGTTCATAGAATGCTCTTATGAATTATACTATTTTGAAAGTTTTTTATATTTGTATGTTATTGTTATATTTTCATTTAAGAATTTATTTTTCACAAATCATTTTAATAAGTGTTATTAATTAGTTTTTGTTATAATATGTTAGAAATTATAATTCACACTAATCAATTAAAAAAATAAAAAAATAAAAAATATTTATTGTTGTTACTTTTTTTTTAGAGTTCTTTATAAGAGTTATTTCAATTAAAAAAATAATTATAAATAGAAATAACTATTGACTAAATAAATAAATAATCTTGAATAGTTGTAAAGTTAAAAAAAAAGAGGAGACAACTTGTTCCCCTACATATTTGAATGCTAAGATAGAACTTTTAGCTCAATCTAAGACTCCTAAAATTTGTTAGCATAAAAAATTGTGTTGAGTATTAATGTTCTCTTGAACATATTCCATTGACCTTAGTTAATGTTTATTTGTGAATTGCATGGGCTATTATCTACAAATGTAATATGACAATGGTTCCTTTTATTGTATATATTGTAATTATGATCATGAAATATATGGTTTTCTTCAAACTCTCGAACTAGTTATGTCATATACATTGAGGTACAATTAAAAATATTATAAATTGTTAATCTTATGTTCATAAGGAAAGTTTGAATTCGGTAATTTTCACTTTCCCCTCTAGGGATATTTAATGATATACAACATAGGGAAGAGGATTTGAGTATGGTTTTGACAAGTCAACTTGGTGCTTCATCACTCCCAACAAGTACAAAATGTTGATTTTGGTGACCATAGGGGTTTTGACCAACAATTTTGGGAACAATTTGAGAGGGAAAAGAATATAGAAGAAAGTAAGGGTTCACATAAAATAAGAGATAATACATAGGTATGTACATATTTCAGAGATTGAGAATTCAATATGTAATATAAGTGCCTAAGTTAGGATAATCATAAAAAAATTAAAAGAAAAAGAGAAGGTCGGATGATAGAGGAGACAATGTTAAGACATGGACAAAACATACAAATATAAATATAAATATAGGTACCTTTTTGTTTGGTTCTGCTTTGATGCTTTATCATACAATGATTCAACTAACTCCGTGTATTATTCATGATTGATTTAGAATTAAACATCATGATAAGGAAATGACCAAAGAAAAACATCATAAGAGCTTGAAATTGAGAATACAAAGAAAAGGGAATGAATGAGGAAAATTTGTGAAAGTAAGAAATTGAACACATAGATGAAGACATGTCATATTTTCAATTGAATGAAATCATGGAGCATCCATTCAATGCATTAAAGAGAAGAATTTGGAGAAGCAAAGGCAATGAATGTGAAATATTTTTGCAATAAAGAAATTTAATCTTAGAGTTGAAGGTCACTTTATGGCTTAGTCATTTGTTGATGTAAGTCTTCAAACCTCACATACCTCTATCTTTTGTACTTATTTTGATTTTGGTCATGTTTAGAAGAATGGCAGTATTTATTCCAAGATGATTCTTTGGCTACCATTGATGAAATTCAAGCACACAAAATAGAATAAGGCATCACAAACATGCCAAATAAGGTATGTGAATGCAAAATATGATGTGCTAGTGGACTAGTGTAGTATAAAGAATTAACTTTTGAATAATTTTTCAAATTAGATTTTATCTCTTGTGATTGATTCATGTGTCATAGGAAATTTCCTTAAATACATGCCCATGGTCATTAATTGGAAATATATGGCATGAGATCCAATATGCTAATGAATATTTTGTGAAAGGTTTGACTTTTGGGAAAGAAAAAGGTGAACTTAAATTTGGTAGACAATATCCCACAAAATAATCTAGTCCAAGGTGGCTAAATTTTTTTGGTGGTTTATAATGGTAGATTACTAATGGGTGTTGTGCACTAAATGGATCATTGAGTATTTATGATGTATGTGAAAATTGGTATAAAAAAGGTGTAAGTTTTATAATATACACTTTTATCCCTTCAATTACAAAGAATATTATAGTTTGACATGCAAAACTTGTGTGATTTGTAAATTGAATACTTTAATAATGCACACAATTTAATTTATTTTAATAATTTAGCCATGCATGCATTGAGGAAAAATGGTTTTGATGAAAAATATTAATTAAAGAAGTATATATTGATGACTTTTAGTGTATTGAAAATATAATAGAAAACTTAAGAGATTACATCAAACTAGATTTATATAAAGAAGCTATGTAAAAAAGACACAAAAATTGAACTTATAAAAAGAGGACATGAAAATACATGTTCAATAGATATATAAATACATGATGAAATAATACACCTTATAATCATATTTTAAAATTGTTTAATTTTATTTTCGAACAAGAGAATTGACTCATTAATAATAAAAAATCATATATATTTACATTTAAGAAACCTTTTGCAAATTTGTTTTGAAACTTCTCTTTCATATACATTGTTATATTGTTCTAATTTTCCTTTTTAACCATTTATCTCTTGAAAAAATTCTCCAAATTGATGGAATGTCATTATTTTTTGTTATGTCAAACCAATTAAGGATGTTAATTTAATGAATTACAATAGATAATTTTCTTAGAAATTAGACTTTTCACTCCTTTTTAAGCACAAAATCCAAATGCATTAGTATTCATTAACCTTCTAAATCCTCCTAGAATGAGAGATAATTGAATGTGTGTGTTGTCTGAAATGAATGGAAACAAATCTTTTTATACCATTACATAATAATTTACATAAGCACCCACACACACACAACTTTAGGTGAGAAAGGCAAAGGGGGCAATAGGCCAATTTGAATTTAGGCAAGTTGAGTTCATTCTTATGCGGATCACCCCATGATTGTGGACTTGACCTAGGATAAGATAGATGGAATAGATCATGATAAACATCAAGTTTGAGAATCAATGCATATATTATTATGGATAATTAGAAGGATAGATCAAATGTATGAGAACATGAAGTGAGATCTTCTGTAGATAAAAGTGAGGTAAAATCTACGTAAATGTGTCCAAATTTACATTAGAATATGACATTTATCAAAATGCATATGTACCAAAGCATTGTCCAAAAATAAATTAATGGGATTCTTGCTTCTGTTTTCATGTTATTTTCGTGTTATTTATTTAAGAACTATTTTATAATATGTCATGAGCATTTATAAAAACTGAAACACAATTAAATGTTTTAAAAAATTAAATCTATTTAAAAATTATTAAATTTTTTATTTACTTAAGAGTTATACTATATTTTTTCATTTACTTAAAAAATTTATAATTACTATTATTTTTTAAATAAATATAGATTATATTTATAATTATTTTATTTTATAATTTAAAAATAATTCTATTAACATTTCTATAACCAATCCTTTATTATATATTTATTATTAAATATTTAAAATTAATTATTTAAAATTTAAAATTATAATATAAACTTTATTACATACTTTAATAAAGAAGGAGGTACTAAAACACAATTATTCACTCTAATTAAACTACCCTTACACCCAATCTATCTCTTAAGAATAATGAATAAAGGAAACTTTAGGATAAGCTTAAATAACAGTTTTCTCGTTAAAATCCTGGGCTTCAATTTTCCTTCATTCGAGGTATTCATAGTAGTTTATTCCAAGCATATTCAATCCCCTAGAAATGTGGGAGTAAAACAAACTATGGAAATGAAAACAACTAACATGAAATGAATGAATGCTTTTAATTATGTCCACGAGACCAGCTGGCCTATGGGACCCAAGATACAGAGCTGAAACTGCCTTTTTGCAACAAACAGAGCAGCCGCCGATGTTAGAAACCCATGATCAGATTTGCAAACCAGAATAACATTCCACAGAAGAGAAAATCAGAAAAAGAAGAAGCTATTGCAAAAAGATGTGCAACATTATTATTCGAGAATTCAATTAATTACAAGATATGATTTGCTTTATAAAAGCAAAGATACAAACCTAATCTTATCTTGAGCAACAAGATAGCTCGATAAGATAAAGATAAAGCCTAAAACTTAGGAATTAAATATTGCCTAAGTAAACTTATGCAAAGTGTAATTAATAATTAATTACACCAACACTCCCCCATAAGTGCAACTTAGGGAGAAGCAAATAAAGCATGCACCTAAAACTAAGATGAATGCAAGAAAGCATGAATGGGTCCCGGCAACAAGGCCTGATCAGGTACCCAAGTACAAATGCAATAATGAAGTAGAGAAGGAAAACCCAGTGGGACAAAACCCCCCTACAATGAGATGACTGCTGTAGAGAAGCACTGGAAGAACACTATGGAGTAACACTGGAACCGCAATCTGACAAGCAAGGAAAGATACTTATGTCTACAACTGAAACCAAAACCGGAATCATGATAATGTGACAGCAGACTCGATGCCACAGAACACTCGAAAACTCACAAACTGGAACAACCCTAGAATCTGTGAAGCAATAGGAGATGAGATGATGATAGAATCTGGAAATCGTGTAACTCAATGTCGATGCCAAACTGAGACTAAAACTCTTCCATGGGAAGGAGTACCATACAGACTCTGGAACATTAACCATAAAAACATGGCCCTCAAACTGAGATGGATCCAATGTGGATCATTAACCATAGGCTCTCAATCTAAAGTGTGAACCGATGTGAATCAACAATGTGTCTAGCTAAGCAAAGATATGGCCAAAAGAAATGAAGAGACCAGATAAACTCATGTGAGTTGCCATCAAAACAAAATTAATTATGGTGATCAAAGTGAAAACTACACTCTAATTAGATTTATTATGCAAGAAACCCCCCTGAATGGAACTTTATCATAGTTCGTTTATTACAATAACCCGACGATTGTAAAAGGAGAGCATACTGAAAATGCATAAATAGAAAATAGAAATTGATGTCAGATATGTGTAGAGGACAAAATCAGCTTTCCGATGCCGCGAAAATGATGAAAAAAGGATCACTGAGTCAAAATATATGCCCTCCGAAGCGAAATCTGAACATCTGACTTCAACTGGAAAAAAATCCCATCAAACAGAAAAATCTCTAGAAACAGACTACACCATCAGAAAATTGGGCTTGCCAGCTTTCCGGCAATATCTTGTTTCAAAAAAAATGCCTCTGGGATCAAAAGTTATGATGAAATGAAAAAAATAGCTGTATGGGAGCAAATCAGGGTACAAGTAGACTAAGTGGGCGCAAACTTTAAGCACCTTTTCCTTTAGCCCCTGGTCTACCATATGACTAGGGGCGATGAATCTGCAAAAAAGAAGCGCCGCCCAAAGGGCGGCGGCGGAGCAAATTTCCGGCAGAAAGATGGTGACGCCGCTCATTGGCGCCACTGGCAACATTGGAGCTCGGTGGTCTATGGGATGGTTGGAGAAATGGGCCAGCGGTGCGCGGGAGGACCGGAGAAATGGGGCGGCGGTGTATATTGGCCGGCGGACGGCTAAACAAAAGGCCGAAAAAAACTGTCGGATATGCCAGTGGAAAGCACAATGGGGCCCGCTCAGCTGAAGTGACCAGCTTGCACAGTACAAACCCTGCACAGGCTTTAAAGCCTTTTGATTTTTATTTTATTTTTTAAAAAACTTTTTCCTTTTAGATTTTATTTTTGATTTTTTATTTTTAAAAAAAAGGCTAATGTAATTTTTTATTGCAGGAAAAAATATTTTTCAAAAAACCTAAATTTTTTTTTTCGAGAATTGTGCATAGGGGTCGTACACCGACCGTACGGCCTATGAAACAAAAAAAATTTGCCTCAAAAGCTCCCGACACCGAATATAGGCGAATTATATGTCGTTTTTCATCTCTCAGATGCTCTAGATCTAATGGTGAGGTCCTATCTGCCTGAAAACACACGAGAAGCTTCACAACTCCCAGATCTAACAGATCTTCAAACCCTCATAACTCTGACATAAAATGTCAGAATCAGGTGAAACAAAAGTCAATCTTGACTTTCTCGATAGCCTTGGACTTGAATATGAGCTCATATTTCCTCCAACGTGCACCGAAAGTAACCATGCAAGAGCACCCAAATAGAAACACAAACTCGAGGTATGAAACCCTCGAGGAATCTTGAACGAACTCTGTTATGAATCTCTCCAGAAATCTGAGAAGGGACTGCAAATCAAGGCTCTGATACCATGTTAGAAACCCATGATCAAATTTGCAAACCAGAATAACCTTCCACATAAGAGAAAATCAGAAAAAGCAGAAGATATTGCAAAAAGATGTGCAACATTATTATTCAAGAATTCAATTAATTACAAGATATGATTTTCTTTATAAAAGCAAAGATGCAAACCTAATCTTATCTTGAGCAACAAGATAGCTCGATAAGATAAAGATAAATCCTAAAACATAGGAATTAAATAATTACCTAATTAAACTTATGCAAAGTGTAATTAATAATTAATTACACCAACAGCCGACCCCACCAACTACTCCATGTTTCCCTCTAACTCTTTGCTGATTTTATTTCTTCTACTGTGTATTTTGATCAGGTAACTTGTTGTTTCAGCAATCTTCTCCTCTTCAAACAAGGCCTCTAACAATATGACTTTAAGCAAATCTGAGTAACTACACCTAATGTCCTCATAAGCCTTACACTACATGACATAGTGCCACTCTGTTTCCACTAAACCCGACGAGCAAAAATGCCAAATCCTATCTACCCATGCCTCCTTGGGTATTTTCCATCTTCCCGTTTCACACCTCAAACGGTGAGAGCTAGTTCTCAACTGGGCTATTAGCATTTTAGCCTTCCACTTTATATCTGCCCCCACGTAATACTTTTGCTCGTGATCACAAGTGTGGTTAAAATGCAAAACATAGTATTCTCTTTTTCGACCAAGTTGTTTTGACCACATGATATGTTTGACTTTATCTTTGACATACCTTTTAATTTCCACATTTGTGTTTGGACACTCTTGCATGCTTATCCCCCATTTTCCCATCCACTTGACATTTTTCCTCATCCACGTACTCTTCCTTCTAGTTAAATTTTCTTCCACCACAATTTTGGGCCATCAATGCTCCTCCATATTCTCAATTCTCTTCAAATAACCTAATAAACGAACTAATGTTTCCATTTCCATTGGGAAAGCCCCCGCCTCAGCTAGAACAATCTCATACGGAACTGTACTTTTTATTTTGAAGTTGCTTGTGATTAGATGCTTTTGTAACCTTTCTATTTGCCTCCATTTTAATGTTGATGTGTTGCAGCCCCAAACCTCACAACCATATAAGACTACAGGTATAACAAGTAGCCCAAATAACTTCTTTGTTTTCCAGTCCCATAACTCAACTGATCTACATCTGTTTTCAAGCAAATAGAGAGCTTTCCAACCCCCTTGAATTCTTTTTATCCTACAAGTCTCCCAACTCAGATTGCTGCAAAAATCGAGACCCAGATACTTGTATTCATTTACCACTTGCAAAGAACTTCCCTCAAATTCAAAATTTAATTGCTTCTTAGTTCTTTTCAGCGTAAATATCATGACCTTGGTTTTGCTGATGTTCACTTGCATCCCTACATCTTGACAAAATAGCTCTAGAGCTTTTAGATGTTCTTGAAGACCATTTTCTGAATTTTCCATTAAGGTGAGATCATCCGCATATAGCAGCAATTTGACCACATAAGTGGCCAAGAACACTCCATCGCCTCTACGCTTGTCTAACCACTCTTCTAACTTGTCTATGTATAGCCCAAACAAGGTGGGAGACAAAGGGCAGCCTTGCTTGACCCCAATGTCACTCCCAAAACATTTTGAAAGACCCGCCTTTGTTCTGATTTTGGCCTGGACCTGATCATAAAGTCTATGGACAGCAGCCCTATACTTTTCCGAAATTCCAAGTTGCTCCATTCTGTTCCAAAGTTTGCTTCTAGGGACTGTGTCGAAAGCCTTTTTGAATTCAACAAAGTAGCAAAAAACCTCATTACCTTGTTTATCCCAAACTTTTTCAACCATGTGTCTGAGAGTGATGCAGTGATCAATTGTAGAATGTTTCAGTCTAAAACCGGTGAAAGCACGAGAATGTTTACAAGAATAGAATCCAACGAAAAACATAAATATGGAAATGATAGAGAACGGAAATGTCACTTGGTGGGACCCACGGGCCCGACCATCTAAGGGAGTGTACCCTTAGAGTGTGTCGGTTAAGCCCGGCCGAAGGGGCAAGTTTGCTTTGACTATGAGAAAAACAGCTGACAAGCCTTATATTTTTCCCCGATTTCATAGCAAATGCAACTGCATCAAGCAACTGTGATTTTTTCTTGGAAAATAATGCGGTCCCAGCTTTGCAACGGAATTATATTTGATTGTATTTTTATTTATATATTTGTTATCAAACTTAGTGCCTTCAATTTTGATTAGTTATATAAAAAATTTGTTGTTGTGGTTTTCTTTCAAATTTGATTTAAATTTGATTGAGTGTATAATAATTGTGTTTCATTCCTTTGGTTTTTATAAGATAAAATAAATAAAAAAATTAAGAAGATTGTATTATATAAAAGAGAAGATTTTAGATAGATTATATATAGAGAGTTTTGTCTTAGTATTTGAAGAATAACTTTAAATTAATAGGTAATAGTTAAAAAAAATTGCTTGGTCAATAAATTTGACCATCAAATTTAGGTCTTACAATTGTAGTCTTTCACCCAACATTTGATATATATAATTTGTTAATTACAACTAAATATAATTAATTTAGATAGTTTGAGTTTCTTGACTCATGATTGATTTAATTTCAATGTGAATAATTAAATAAGAAGATTAGGGATACTTAAATTTTAAACTTAATGAATTAGAATGATGATAATACAATTTTGAATTAATTTGTCATTGTTCAAAATTTACATCTTTAATCCAATGAGTGTCTTAGAACCTATGCAATATCATAAATCTGTAGTTTAAATTCAAGCACTACAAGTTCAATCTCAAGTACTATGGAATTGATCTAGAATGTGCAAGATTGATATGTTGAAATGTGTATTTGAGAACCTATTCATCTTTGTCTTCTCAATAATTGAGTTTATTAGTATGGTGTCTAAGGACATCATTTAGGAGATTACAAACTCAATAACTCAATAAGTGAGAATGTTCTCCTCAATCAACCCCTTTGATGTGTTAATTTAATGGTAATCATTGATATCAAAAATAAAATTCACCAACATTCAAATGGTCTATATGTAAATACAAATCTATTCTTCATTTTTCTTTAGAAATTGAAGAATGCTCTCACGCTTTTCCTTGTAATCACATGTGAATCAATTAGAGATTGAATGTATTTAAATATCATGACATAAAAACATGTCACACAAACATGTCTTAAGTTTATCCATAATGTCTAGTATAAATGGGTGGGATTAACAATAACATGTGTGATACCAAAAATAATGTTCACAGATTATTGCTAACTCAACAACAAGATGTTCTTTTGAGCCATTCATCATCACATCCAATGACACAATTGACTTCCTTAATAATCTTGCCATCATGATAGTGTATGTGGTTATTTAGCATTTCTTTTCTTTTCTTAGTGAGGTTATTTAGCATTTCATTTCAAATGGTAAAAAGTTAATGCAGCTCCTTTAGACCCATGTCTACCCCATTTTATTTTAATTATCTATCTCTATCTATCCTTCTAACCCTTATCCTTTTATCCATTTTCCTTTCTCATTATTAAGTTAGGTTAGATTTCCTTTTGATCTAATAAAGGACTATACTACAGGTATCAACCTATAGAAACTTAATCACAATAGAATGCAAATGTAGAAACTAAAAGAATTAATATTTTATTTATTCAAAATAAATGTTTCCTTACATTGTACAATAGGATGAAAATAAATCCTAACTCCTAAACACACATACACTTAATCTAACATGCTCAACCAACGACATGACTTAAACAGACTCACATAACATGGTTCATAATGAACTATATAAGATTGATATATCCTTTACTTCTCAATGTATTCCTATTCTTTTGATTCCCCATCTTTGGGGAAACTTTTTGACTATCCACTAGCCACTCTAACTTTGTGATAAAAATTTGGTTGACTAACTTGTGACTGTATTGTCAATGGAAACCTATTTCCCTCTTTCAATGAGAAAAAATCTTTTTTTTCTTTCTTGTTATCCACGAACTATGACAATATCATCCTTTCTCCCATTACACATATTTGCACCTTATTGCAGTATATTTCCCATGCAGGGTCCATTACTATAACATAATACTTTTATTCTTACACTTTAGATTGTTGGTCTCATGTAATGTAATTGTGTCCTTAGAAGAAAATTTACCACAATAGGGGGCATCCATATTTATGTCTTCCCTAACACAATATGCACTTGTATGAAATTTAACCATGTTGCAATGTTACATCGATGGCATTATGAGCCTTCCTCGCATTCTTGATTATATGAACTATGTTATGTTATGCATTATATCTTCATCACCACTAGGGAGCTATCACCTTATCTATATTGATGTGTGCTTGTGCTCTTGGATTCACTATTTGGTCCATATGCCACTCTCTAGTGTCTTACACACTTACATCAATGTTCTTAGAAAATAAATGCCACATCACCACTATTAGTTTCTCATTCTTGGGGCAATCTTATTCCTCGAATAAATGTTTAACCAATGAGATTAACACATGATTATTATTTGACATAATTTTCTTGCTTGATACACAATGCATTTATTTACAACTATTATTTTATGACTTACATGCCTACATGCCTAGCAAGTACATTTAAATTTAAGATACTATTTCCACGTCTCCTTAAAATTTCATGTATCCTATAGATGGAACCATTTGTAAGTGGATGCATCCAAAAAATCACATCACCGAGCATGTGTGTCACATAACTTGCACTAAAATAATTGAAAATACAAAACTAAAAATTTCAATGTGTAAAGAATGAAGTGTAAAACAATATTATATTATTTTTTCCAAATTTAGACAAGTAGGTCAAAAGTTATTAAAAAAATCAATACATATGTCTCTAATAACTATGGAAACATTAGTGAAATAAATTAAAAATAAATATGTTATTGTAGTTCAAATCTAAAAAAATATATATGGTTAGAAAGGTTAGAAGATGTGTGAAATTATTGTGGTAATTTTACTAATATTTGATTTATAATGTGTAAACCTGATGAAGAGTAAGTTGAGAAACGAAAATGGAGGAAAAAATTACGTCAAAATAAGGCAAATGAACCATCCAAGCCTAAGTACAAGCTAAAACACATACGTTTTTTGTGCAAGCCAAAACATGTATGTGTTTTGTGCAATCCAAAACATGTACGTGTTTTGTGCAATCCAAAACATGTACGTGTTTTGTGCAATCCAAAACATGTACGTGTTTTGTGCAAACCAAAACATGTATGTGTTTTGTGCAAGAAAAAACATGTATGTGTTTTGTGCAAGAAAAAACATGTACGTGTTGTGCAAGCCAAAACATGTATGTGTTGTGTAAGCTAAAACATCAACGTGTTTTGTGCAAGCAAAAACATGTGTGTGTTTTTCCAAAACATGTACGTGTTTTGTGCAAGCCAAAACACATACATGGTTTATGCAAGCCAAAATGTGTACATGTTTTGTGCAAGCATAAAATATGCTCATGTTTTGGCATACACTAAAAGAATCTTGTTCTTGAATCTTACTTTCCAACTCTCTCTCCCTCCACCTCTATCTCTAACTCTCTCTACATCTCTCTCTATCAATATTCCTCTCTTTGTGCCTCCATGCCTCCCCCCAAAATATCTCTATCCCTCTCTCTCTCCAAATCTATGTATCTCTCCCTACCTCTCCATCCCTCCCTCCTCCCCTTTGTACTCTTTTTCTCAAATCTCTATCTATCTCCCTTTCTCTCTCTCTCTCTCTCTCCCTATTTCCCTCCTTCCTTTTCTACTCATTTTCTCCCATGTATCTCTTTATCTCTTTGTACCTAACTCTCCCTATCTTTAATTCTTCTTTCTCCCTATCTGCATCTCTTCCCCCTCTCCCTCTCCCTATCTCTAATTCTTCTTTCTCTCTATCTACATCTCTCCCTCCCTCTCTCCCTAACTCTCTCTACCTCTCTATCTCTCTGAACGTGTCTCTATCTATGTTATAATTCACTCCTATTTCTAGGAAGGAAATGTCTCCTCCATGCTCAAAAAGTCATCTTCATAGTAGAAAGTGTGTTATAATGTGCTCATGTTCCTATGAAGATAAAAATCCTCTTTGTCTCTCTCTCAATATTTCTTTCCCTCCCTCTCTTTGTCTCTCCCTCCCTCTCTCTCTCACTCCTCCATCTCTCTCTCTAATGCGCTCACATTTCTATGAAGAATTTAGTGTTGAGGGTTTAGGGTTGATGGTTGAGAGTATATTGTTTAGGATTGAGGGTAACCTATTTTAGTGTTAATTATTAATGTGAATATTTAGGGTTTAGTGTATAGGGTTCAAGGTGCATCTCCTAGTGTTTAGGGTTTAGGGTGTAGGGTTTATGATTTATGATAAAGGGTTGAGGGTCTACCACCTCTTTATATATCATCTCACATCTCCCCCCCTCTACTCTCCTCCCCATCTCTATTGTTCTCTATCTCACTTCTCTCTCTCCCCTAGATATACCTCTCTCTATCTAACCTCTCTCTCCACTATATACCTCTCTCTCCATTTCAACTTTCTATCTATCTCCCCTTCCTACCTCTCTCCCCATCCCTCCTTATCTACCTCTCCCTCCCTCCCTATGTAGATATATATTTTCTCTATCGCACATCTCTCTCTTTCTATGTCTCTCTTCTCTTTATCTCACCTCTCTCTATCTCTCACATGTCTCTCTCTCCTCTCTCCCTTTAATATATCTAAATTATTCATTATTAGGGTGTAGGACCTATGGTTTATGGGTTTAGGGTTGATGGCTTATGATGGAGAGTTGAGAGTTGAGGGTTTAATGATTAAACTTAATTATGTAGGTTTTAGTGTTAAATTATTAATGTTGGATTTTAGGGTTTAACATATATGGCATAATGTTTATGTATTAGGGTTTAGGTCATAAGGTTTAGGGTTTATGGTTGACGATATAGGGCATAGCACGGTTAGGGTTGAGAGTATGAGATTGAGTTATAAGGTTTAGGTTTGAGGGTATAGGAGCCTTGAGGGTTGAAGGTATAGTGTTTAGGGTAGAGTGTATAGGTTTTACAACCTAGGGTAGAGTGTAGGGTTTAGAGTTGAGGGTATATGATCTTTTATACAATCTTGATCGTATGTCGTTTAGGATTGAGTGTATAAGGTTGATGGTTCATCCTATAGGCTTTAGGTCCTAGGGTTGAGAGATATGGTTTAAGGTTGAGGGTATATGATATAGGGTTTAGGGTTGAGTGTATATGGTTGAGGGTTTATTATATAGGCCTTAGGGTCCAAGTTTGAGGGATAGGGTTTAGGGTCAAAAGGGTATATGGTATAAGGTTGAGGGTTGAGGGTTTAGCCTATAGGATTTAAGGCCTAGGGTTGAGGGTATACGGTATAAGGTTTAGGATTGAGGGTATAGGGTATAGGGTTGAGTATATGGTTAAGGGTTTAACCTATTAGCTTTAGTTCCTAGGTTTGAGGGATAAGGCTTAGGGAACTAACAATATAGGGTTTAAACACTTAAGATGAAAATGAAATGATGATAAGATGCTTAGAATAAAAAATCTAAACACTTCAGATAAAAATGTAATGATGATAAGATGCTTCAAATAACAAATACAAACACTTAAGATGAAAATGCAATGATGAAGATGCTTAGAATAAAAATTCTAAATACTTAAGATGAAAATTCAATGATGAGAAGATGCTTCGAATAACAAAACTAAAGACTTAAGATGAAAATGCAATGATGAGATGAGTTGGATTGAGATGAAGACTAGGCAACCATCTTAATACATTGAGTGTAGAGACATATTGAAGAAATAGAGAATGAATATGCACATACAATCAATGATTAGGAAAGCGAAAAATGATGGTGACAAGAAAAAAGGGATGGGATGTGATTAAGTTTGTTTGGAATGCAATAATTGAACTACAATGTAGAGATCACTTCATTTGATAATGCATTCAATACTATGCACCAAGGTATGAGGAACCAAGGTGACTGCATATCACATGCATAGGACTGACACAACAAACAGACAGGTTGAGGATATAGCTCTTAGGATTGATTGTATGGGGGATCGAGGGTTCATCCTATAGGCTTTGAGGCCTAGGGTTGAGGGTATATGATATAGGGTTTAGAGTTGAGTGTATATGGTTGAGGATTTATTATATACTTGCCTTAGGGCCCAAGGTTGAGGGATAGGGTTTTGGTATACGGTATAGGGTTGAGGGTTTAGCCTATAGGCTATAGGGCCCAAGGTTGAGGGCTATGGTTTAACATTGAGGGTATAGGGTATACCTGGTTTAGGGTTGATGGCACAAAAAATGAAAACTTAAAAAGCTACATCAGGTACAAGTTGCATGTATCTTTATCAAATTGTAAATTCAATAATATTATTGTTGCTCATAGTTTCCCAAATATATTTAGAAGTTTATCAATTAGAACTAAAGTGTACTTTCATAAATTTTAAACATAAAATTTTAGAATGCTATGATATGTATTTAACCTAGTTTTTCTATTGCAATAATAGCCGAGTCAATACATGGTGAATCCAAGAAAAGCTCATTAGATTATTTTCAAGAGAGTATTAAGATACATGAAGAGTACACGTGATTATGACATTTTTTAGATGAGGTTGGTGAACAAATTAAACTTGTTTGTTACTATCATTTAGATTGGGGAGGATGCCATGCAAGATAAATTACAAGCTATTTTTCCATGCCTAATGGAATCATAGTATGATGAAATAGCAACAAGCAATTTCTACAACACTTTAAGGGTTTGAAGAAGAATATATATCAACTTTGTGTGCTACTAGAGAGGTAATTTGGAAAAGAAAATTAATGGATAAATTTCTCTTTAAGATCTATTCACCCATAAGTCTATTTTATAATAATTAAAGTTGCATTTCTCTCATCAATGATCCAAAATAATGGAAGAACTAAGTATATTTGTATACAAATTTATTTTATATGAGAGAACACACAATTGGGGGTAAGGTAGAATATTGTTAATAAACGAATGTGGTGAGAATATCTTTGCAAATCATCATCTTTAATAAATTTGAATATTATTATTAAAAGTAATGTATTATAAGGGAAAGAAGGATCTAAGGAGAATGATATGAGTATTGGAAACATAACAATAAAATCTATAACAATTCCACCATCAAAGAAATTATCTATGGACTTATTCAAATGGGTTTTTCATAGGGAAGCTATGTGGTTTCAATAAATATACTAAAACCAGAGATAGTAACCTGATTATTTAGGAGATGTCTTTTGCATGAATTAAATGCACACTACCAACTATGAGAATAACTAGAAACAATGTAATAAGTTTCCTATACTATATAGTGGTTCTCATGTACTCAATATCTCTAATAAAATTGTTGAAAAACATAACTCAGAGATGCATTTGGGTGTATATTGGTAATATAAAATATTTAAATATATAATCAAAAGATGCACATGGATTTATATTTATAATAGTTATATAATTCAAATTTGTTAAATATTAATTTGTTTGAAAAAATCTTGTGGTACTAACTAATTGATGTTTTATACATAGAGTTTGCTAAGTTGGAGTTTGTTATTATCCTAAGAAATTGGCTCCTATATGCAATCTCATCAAATGTTTCATTCAGAAAATACTCCTATTTAAGCTATCCAAAATTATCAAATGCACACTTTTAGGTGATTAGCCTCTATCCTCATCGAGCTTGTTAGGTATAATGAGGTAAGAAGTGCATTTGTTTGAAAGATTTTAAATACATTTTAGTTCATCAATTTTCTAGTCTTTCTTATAGGTATTTAACATTCCATTAGATCACATTTCTATGAGAAAATATGCAAAATATTTCTATGCTACATGAATATCCCCACATTTTGCATGCAAGACTATGGATATTTGAAGAAAATTTGATTGATAAGTCAGTTTGAGATAACAATTACAACACTTTCCAAAGATGACAAGTTTCCAATGCAAGGAATGATGGAGTTTGTGATTTGCATGCAAAGTTTCAAATTGTCTCTACCATACTCTATTGGAATTTTTAGAGGAGTTGTTAACTTATTTGAATTTACCAAATGACTACTTCTTTTCCTTTGATCAACCACTTGAGAAGAGTTGAGTAGTGCACTTTAGCATTTATGACTTTAAATTTCTTAATCGGCTTGCTTTGCCAAAGGTTGTGAACTCATATAGAAGTATACATTTTGGGTAGAGTTATTAACTTGTGCAAAACACCATTATTTCAAATATGGTTATGAATTTATTTATTTTGTCAACATTTAACACTAGTTCACAACTTGTATTTCTTATTTTGGAGAGAGATATTAATTTTCCAAGGGGGTGATCCCACAATACTAGTTTACAATTTATGGCCAAACTGGACACTGAATTGATTTTTTTTAACTAAATCTTCACTTTCAAGCACCTATAGCAACTAAACTGTGAGGAATTTGAAGATGATGCAAACTAGTGATTTGTGACATTTTATCTGTAGATTCTAAATATATTTTTTTCAAAAAATTTGGAATTAGATTGCACTTCTTTTTCCATCTCGTTCAAAAACTAGTTTTTTTTTCAGTAAACACCATTTTTAAGGAGTGGCGCTCACCATATAACACAACTTTTTTTACATGAAGAAACATTTTTTTTTTTTTTAATTTAGATTTGTAACTACAATATCTAGTGCTTCCAATTGGTTTCATAGTGTTTTATTGAATATTTTTTCCTTAATCAAGTTTTGAAGTCAAACCAATTACAATTTAGAAATAGGAAGAATGTATAACACAACTTTTTTTGTATGTATCAAATTTTTTTTTCTTCTTTTGTTGGATCAAGGACTTCAATATCTGGTGCACTCATATTTTTCAAAAAAAAAATGATAATCTTCTATTTTTCCACATGTGTAAAACAAAGAGCTTGATTTTCGATGAAAAACCTACATTCACAAGAAATAAAAAATAAATATAATAATAAAATTAAATTTATTTAAAATTATACTTTTTGGGAAGCTTATAATAAGGACTACATACTTACAAAAAATAAATTTTAAATGGATTCATTTGATCCCCCAAAAGGTAAATCAAAAGTGGTTTTTTATCAGCATTTTGATAGGTGTAAAGGAGACTTCGTTATATGTATGGTTCAAAACTAGTGGGGTTCTATCTAAGGGGTTTGATCTAAGGTAGCTTGATAAAACCCTCTTCATTTGGAATGCTTTAAATGGAACTTTTTAAGGCTTAAATCATTATATTTTCTAAAAATATGTGATTTCAGCAAAAATCAGAATCTCCCAAAAATTGTAAACCAACTTTATGGGATCACCCAAGGAATGTTGATTATTATTACATTATCAATATTTACTTCTCTTATTGATCTTTGAGGAGTTAACAATTTCTATAAAACTGTGTATTTTGAGAAGACTTATTAACCTTTGTAAGATTATGCATTTTGAATGGACTTATAACCTTCAAATTTTTTTTGATCAAGCCTCTATCAACATTTGAAATAGCTTTGAAACCTACAACTTCTAAGACTCGTATGCCAAACCTCTAAACACAATAGAGAAAATATGCATAAATTTTAATTGAATCGATATTTTCTCATGAAACTTAGCCACATTGTTAATAATGAATCAAAAAACCTCCATGCCAAACCATTTTTCCCTAGCTGCTATGAAACTCTAGATTTAATTATCTTTGTAAATCACCCTACAAAAGAATTAAAGTTTTAAAACCTCCTTCATTTGTAGGAATAGATAATATATTTAATTTGCTTCAATAAAAATAGGTACATTATGATAGTGCCCTGTTCTGTAGATGCACATCTATCTTTTTTTTATCTCTTTCACCATTTATTTATATTATCTCCCTCCCTATTCCAAAAAAAATAGAAATATGTTAAGAAGTAGAGGATAAACTAATCCTATAGTTCATTATGAACCATGTTATGTGATTCTATTATAAGCCATTATTGGTTAAGCACATGAGATTAAGTGTATGTGTGTTTAGGAGTTAGGATTTTTTTTCATCTTATTGTAGCATGTAAGGACATATTTATCTTGAATTAATAAAATAGTTATGTTTTTGGTTTCTACATGGTGCATACTAATGTGAGTAAAATTATATAGGTTGATACCTATGGTATAATCCTTCATTATAAACCCTTACCTAGAATAGATATCAAAGTGTAATATAACCTAACCTAATAATGAAAAAGGAAAATGGATAAGAAGAGGATAAGGGTTAGAAGGAGAGATAGAGATCGATAAGTAAAATAAAAGGGGTAGACATGGGTACAAAGGAGCTGAATTTACTTGACACTATTTGAAATGAAAAGCTAAATAACCTCATCGAGAAAAGAACAATGTTCATGTCACTAAAGGGAGAAGAAGCTTCTTGCATGGAGATCTTCAAAGTAGAGGTTTAGTTATATTTTTATTAAGGAGAGGCTCAAAAAAAAAAAATTGTAGATCAATATTCAACATTAGTGGCTCATGCAACTACAAGGGTGAAAGTATTGCAAAGGCATCTCAACTCACTCTTGATCTATTCTTTTATGTTTACTTTGATTGTTTCACCCTATAGGAAGGATACTATGGGAGCGAGGAAATAACAGTCACTTGTACAAATGGGGATTACCCCCACCCCTAACAATATAGCAAAAAAACCAAGTGGAGGCACCTTATTGATTCTAGGTAATTTTCAACACACCTAAAGAGACCAGTAATACTATGATTCATGATGCTTTAGTTTTTACGTCTCTAACAATAATGATACTACCACCACCTTGCTCAATGATTTGGACTTAACTAGTCCTATGTTGTTACCTCGAATTAACCATTCCAATCCAAAGAGAATAGAACATAAACCTTGTAGGTCAAAAAGAGGTGGTGTTGATAGACATTATTTAGGACTTCAATATGCTAGGAAGGTTCTTCTTTGGTCAAAGCCCTATTACTAATTCAACAATTTGGTAAAAAGGGTTAGACATAAAAAAAATTAGAATGGAGCGATGTCTAACATATTGAAGCAAGTTGGTAATGTTACTATAATGCTCTATAATTGGTTTCTCTATTAAATTTTAAATGGATTATTTTATGAATGCATGTGAATTAGGGTTTGTGCAAGTAGACTTATAATGACTAGTTAGAGGGAGTTTACTTCTGAATTGAAATTTGAAATTTTAAGTTATAAGATCATTTTTGCATATGTAAAACAAAACAAGGTTATTCCATTCTTGTAAATTTGATCTAAAATAATAAATGGATAAAATATCTTCTTCCAATAAAAAATAAAATAAAAATCTAAAATGATTCCAAAAATATTTACAAATGAATTTGCTAATTAAAATGTACACTGTTTATACTAATCTTTAATCTAAGTGGGACCGTATTTCCTAGGCGAGAATGATTTAGATGGTTACTCTATTTCATATATTTAGCAGGATGAGACTACCATTACTCTTTTTGCGCGCTTGATAAAGGCAAGATGCATGTTGTTTCTAAATTAATTTTTAATGACTCCTGCCAATAGAAAAAGGCAATGCACTTACAGTCACTCATTCTAGCAATGGCAATTGATAGTTACGTGTAACTGTAAAAACAATATTTTACAATGTATTAAAAGTTTTTAGGGAGAGATATTTTGAAATAAGTTGTTAGATTAATAATATCAATTATAATATAATAACAATCTTTCATTTATAGTAAAGAGGTAGAGCATTTTTTTAATTGTTTCAATAGATTAGTCAACACTTGTCAATTAATATTGTACATAAGTAGTTCACTTGTTTTCATAGTGTCACATATGTATACTCTTTCATGTGTATAAGTTGTTGATATGTAATGGTGGGGCGTGGCCTCTGTCATTTTAAGGGCAATTGATTTCAACAACTTCAAATTATTAAATTTCATAAATAACAAAGTTCGAATCCCATCTTTATATTCACTTACAATTATTATTTCTTCATACTTACTATATGCATTAAATATCTCCCCTTTCAACTTTATTTTTACTATTTTTAGTCCCTAGTGTATCACTTAAGCATACACAATCCATTCTTCTACTCACATCCCCACCCTCCTTTATTTCCTATATTTTTCTAATGGCCTAAACTTCATCTTCACCACATATGACTTAATAATTCTCTTAATTTTAATGCCTTCCCCTCTTTTGCATCCCTAAACCACCTAACCTATCTCCAATTCATTGTTAGGAATAGGTGTTGTACACCTTGCATAACATGGAGTAATTTAATTATGTAAATTATTTGTGGTACATCTAAGAGATGTGTTTAGCCACATTAGATATTTATTTGGGTTAACTTGTAAAGTTGTATATAACATGGGTTAGTTATTTTATGTTTGGGAGACATAAAATAATTAATTATTATTTTAGAGAAGAAATTAATAATATGAAATCAAAAAGTAAATGAGGTTCGTCAATGGTTTTGTGTACTCATGGTTTTATCTTACCACCTGGTTGTATTTGTGTGAGCTTGAGTCTATATGAGCAAGCACATGTTTAGTGGTTAAGGTTGGTTGTGTAAGTGGGTTGTCATTGTATCGAGTCTTCTTTTGAGGAGTGCATATGTAAAGTATGGAATGGGATGAGTGGATTCATGTATGGACACATGGAGGATGTATGGGACAGGCTTGATGTTTCAAAAGTATTAATTGAAACTTTGTAAGTGTGGTGTAATATTTTATTGTTGAATAATATATGGAGTATGGATTCTTTTGGAGGCTGCTCATTTTTCTCTGTTGAGGGTTTTCCTAAGGTATATCTTGGGTTATCTTGTGCCTTGTTTATTTGATCTTTGTATTATGTTTATTATGTAAGCTTGCATGCATTCTTTTCTCTCATAGGTTTATGTAGGAAATGGATTAAACATTCAAGGTATTATGCATTTATTTTCTAATTTTACGAAGGTTAAGAACTGAATTTGTGTTAAAGTGGTAATCATCTGTTTTAATAGTTGACCAAGTGCACTACTAAATTCCTCCACTGGACATACTTAAAAAGGCCAAGAATGTTGGATACATAATGTGCGACCACCTTGCGTTGAAGGTGCATATACTTTTAAGTGATCAGACAAGAATGAGTATTCACTTTATAGATTCATGTGACATTTATTTATTTATTTTTTAATGAGAGTAAGTGAATCCCTGGGCATACTTAAAAAAGACCAAGAATGTTTGATCCATTGTGTGTCCACCTCATGTCGAAGGTGTGTATAATGTTAAGTGATTGGACGAGAATAAATGTTCATGCTTTACAAATTTTAGTTTGGGTTTTCTACTCCACTTTTTCTTTAACAAAATTGTGCCATTTAATTTCCATGTTTACAAATAAACTTTGAGTTCGTCATAGGCTTAATGAAAATTCCCATCTACAGTTCGTAATGTACAATACTCCTCACAGGAATTTAGCGTACTTGGAAATTCTATTAAGCACTACTACAAAAACAACAATATATGATTAAAAAAACTACTAAAAATTGCATATAAATGACTCAACATGATCACGTGACCATTAGTAGTTTATTGCCAGTCATTTATAACGTGACCAAATTGATGACTAAACCATTTTTAGTCATTTATTGGTTGTTTTGATTGATCAATTTGGTAGTATATTAAGTCATTGATTTTTGTAATTTGGTCACTAATTTAGTCACTTTTTATTCACTGATATATTTAGTCATTGATTTATCATTGATTGTTGTAATCTAGTCACTTATTTAGTCATTTTTATTCACTGATTTCTTTCCATTAGTAGTGTATTTATTCATTAATTTTAATCATCATTTTGATCAATTTGGTAGTATATTTAGTCATTTTTATTTCACTAGTTATATATTTAATAATATTTATTCACTGTTCACTGTTCACTGATTTTTGTCAACTGGTAGTATATTTAGTCAATTTAATTATTAATTGACGTCAATTAGTAGTATATTTAGTCAATTTAATTAACTAATATTTGAAGATTTAAACATAAAACAAAAAAATACACATCAATCATCAATTGCACACAATAAGTCAACCATTGACAAGGAAATTTTTTTGAACTTTATTAAAAGAAAGGTGTTCTTATAGCTTGCACAAGTTTGAAATATGTATCTTGCTTGAAAAATTCTTAGAAATAGAGTATTACAATTTTTATTTTCAGTCACAAGACTGAAAATCTAAGTTACAATGCACAAAAATGATAAGAAATAAACTTCTCCAAAAAAATTCAGCAATGATGGAAACACATGCTTGGAGCCCTTCAATGCGACCACATACCCCTTTCATCTCTTAAAACTTCTACAATGTGGGCAATCTTCCTGGAGCAAGCTGTAACTTGTAGAATCCAAGAAGGAGAGTTTTGATCATGTATCATATATGAAGCTCTCTCCTTCAATGCAGTCAACAATAACCGTAGAATCTTTCCTCCTTTATATGCAATGTGCCATCTGATATGAGCAACCTAGTGTTGCCTTTTCTGCCATGAATAAAGTGCCTCAATACAACCAACAAAATTACTATTAGTCTCAATTCAGAAAGATTAAAAGTGCATTCTATATTGCAAGTTTACAAAAGTAAGTCCAAACACAACATAAAGATAAATCAATTAAAAATTTGTTGGAGACAAATCACATCCACAAACATGGGAGAGCTATGCAAAATTGGAGAAATTGGCTTGGAAAATGAAGGTAGCAAGGTACTTCCAAATTCAAGACTTTTACTTAATGTTTTGGAATAGAAGAAAAAGAATCATTTATTTACCACCATAGTGAAAAGTTAGCAATTGCATTTGGTTTGTTAAACATGGCCCCTAGTACAACTATTAGAGTTGTTAAGAACCTTTGCGTATGTTCTGATTTTCACACTACATCTAAATTCATCTCCAAGATTGTTGCAAGAGAAATTGTTCTGAGAGATGTGAACCATTTCCATCATTTTAATCAGGGATAATGTTCTTGTGGAGAATATTGGTGATGCTAAATAAAACAATTTGAAAAATAGGCTTGCCCTATAATAATGTGCACTGCATCAGATATCTAGTAATAATGAAGGGACATCCATCAAAACATAATAGCAGGGATTTTTTTGTCATATGTTGTAGTCACAAGTGTCCTGCTAGACATACATGAAAATGTGGAAGCATAGACAAGGCAAGCGAATTGTTTCAAAAAATGCCTCAAAGAAATTTGATATCATGGAATGTCATGATTGAAGGATATGTTCAAAATGGGTTTTTCTGAAAAGTCCTTAGAAAATTTTAAGAAA
This sequence comes from Sequoia sempervirens, assembly GCA_007258455.2. Lineage (NCBI taxonomy): Eukaryota > Viridiplantae > Streptophyta > Pinopsida > Cupressales > Cupressaceae > Sequoia > Sequoia sempervirens. The sequence goes on along the minus strand of VDFB02193867.1, from coordinate 7,717,740 downwards.
ATGCAACCAGTGGGTGTAAAGCCCAACTCATCAACCTTTGAAAGTGACCTTCCCACCTGTGTGTGAATTGGAGCTTTGGATGAGGATATGAACATCCATCAAAAGCATATTTGGAAGTGGATTTTTATCAGATATTGTAGTTGCAAGTTCCACTTTGGATCACCAAAACCTTCATAAAACCTTTTGCACAACCACCGCAACACTGAACGGTTGTTGTTGGGCCTTCACAATGATGCAAAAAGCTTTCTCTACATCATCACAAAGGCCCAAAAATTGTGCAGTATTGTGGTGGTTGTGCAAAAGGTTTTGTGAAGGATTTGGTGATCCAAAGTGGAACTTGCAACTACAATATCTGATAAAAATCCACTTCCAAATATGCTTATGCCTTAATGAGAAATAATCACTCATATAACCAATTAGTTAAAAGAAAACTAGGAGATAGCATGAGTGCTCAGTTAGCAATAACTATTTTGAAAGAACCTTCCTTGAATGGAAGTGCAATTCAGGAAGTTGGTTCAGACACAAACTTGTCTCAACAAACGGTGCTTAATCTTCCTCAAAAATGTGGTGAGTGTGCAATATTTTCCTCCAAGAGAGTATCAAGGATGATAGGCTATCATGGAGCCATGTATCTTCCATTTGTTTTCTCCTTGTTGGCTACCGTAGTAGTTTGTGTCTCTGTACGTTTTCTATTCAATGGACCCGCAAAAGTTAGTTCAATTTCACCATTCATGTGGGAAAACATTGGTTATGGTGCATATTAAAGCTAAGTTTCTTTGGTTGGGATGTTGGGTCTACATTTTGTGTTGCAATAAGTTGGATTCTATGGATATCAAGTCTCAAAATTATGCTCTCAAACTGTGCCTTGTGACATTGAACGTGCTACATCACATTACACATTCAAGCAGAGTAGATGACAATTTATTTCATTAGAAAATGAGGGGATCCTTCTCTTTAGTGGATAATATATTGTAAAAATCCCACAAATATTGATATAGGCTCTTGAGGAGTGACCTAGGGATAATGAGAGCAAGGTTTCAAACCTTTCAAGGTTCTTGTTGTGTGCATATTATCATAAATGTGTATTTTGAAACTGTGGAAAAAAATATGTTGTGTATATAATCATAAAGATGCCAATGGAAAAGCCATGGCTCCCTTCATAGCTTGCTCTTGTGCTGGATCATAACATTTTGAAGCAACTTATTGTATTTTGCATAGGTGCAGACATTCTTTGTAAGGTTTAGTTTTGGGTGGGCACAAACATTTCATGACGTACCTTCTTCCTAATTGTGGAAAACCATTAGAAAGACACATTTGGGCTGCAAAATATAGGGCACATATACTCTCAATCATTGATTCTCTGGGTGGTATGGAATTAGGTAGATACTGTGGAATAGAGTACATTATATGCTATCTTATGTACTAGGAAACTTGTGTCAAGATCTGAGTAGATAAATGATTCTTTTACTGTCAAAACATTATACCTTCCATTCTCAGTGTATCTACTATCATACCTCTCACTAACATTGTTATTTTATTGATACTATTATCCTATTTCCTCTACAAAAGAGTTCCATTTGAAGGCATCTTGACTACATACTATGCACAAAGAAACTCTACAAGTGCAACAAGATGTTTGCAAGGGAAAATATGAATTCACTGAAACATTATTGTCTAAGCAACATAATATCTTCAAATGAAGGAGCACTGTAATTGTGACTGAGAAAACACTGTGTAGGCATTGTTAGCACTGAGAAATGAAGAAGATAACACATTGAATTAGGTGACTGAGATCACTAAAAGGAATATCATTGTTAGAGAGTTGCAAGCTGTGAATTGTCCTCTTTCCTATAGGACTAAGAAAGGAAGAACACTGTCAAATAGTGATTGAATCATAACAAACATTCCAAAAATAATGAAAGTTATTTTCAAGTGGTGAAAAAGATCTATCCTCTAAGTCATTTGCATATGATGATTGAGAACACAGTGAGTAAGAAGTAAAAGAGCACTGGATCATAGCACTGCAAAATGGTCTTGAGTTATGCAATGAACTTCATTGTTCTTTTGATTACGAAGGAGATCCAAATAGTAACCAACATACTGATGTGCACAGAGAATGTTCATGGAGGAGTGCAAACTTCCTTACAAAGCAATTACCACAACAGAGTTTGAGGTGAATTGCACCTGCTATTTTATGCTGATATGGATATGTTCTAACCTATAGTTAATTATTGTAGCATAACAGATAGGCTAAATAGTTATTCATATACCATTGTTTCAAATTAAAAATTGCTAGCTCTTTCACAATTGTTTGCTTCATTTATATGATCTAAGACAACCTGTTGTATAGAAGATGCTCTCAAAATCATAGTAAAATCCTTTATTCTTGGAAGACTGTTCAAAATATTCCCATCATAACAATGAACAAAAGCATAAGTCATTAACTTGAAATTTGCAAGAGTTTCATCAAATTATACTTTTCCACTCTCTTTTCCATTCTGAATTTTATTCCCAGTTTCATCCACGAAGAACTTCCTCATCCTATAGATCTTGTTGTTAGCCATAACTTTACTAGGTGTCGAGGATAGCTTTGAGTTTTTATCCAAGCAGTAATCGAAAAAATTCGGCCTTACCAGATACAATGTGTTGAAAAGATCTTTGAAGTTATTATGGAGAAACGTTCCTGAGAGTACAATATGCAGTTTTGAATTAACCTTTTTGCATGAATTCCATATCTTTGATCGACTATTTTGAGCTTGATGACCTTCATCAAGAACGAGTAGACATGTGCTCTCTAAAAGCAGTTTTCCAATACACTTAGCCTCTTCATGAAGGCTCACATTTGTCTCACAAGTGAGTGGCATAGAAGAAAAATGTGCTTGTTATTGGTTACAATATTTTTGTATACCTAACTTTTGAGACAAATGTGAGCCTTCCTAAAGAGGCTAAGCATATTGGAAAACTGCTTTTAGAGAGCCCAGGTCTGCTCATTCTTGATGAAGGTCATCAAGCTCAAAATAGTTGAATCAAAGATATGGAATTCATGCAAAATGGTTAATTCAAACTGTGCATTATACTCTCAGGAATTCTTTTCCAGAATAACCTCAAAGAGATTTTCAACACACTGTATCTGGGAAGGCTAAATTTTTTCAATTGTTGCTTGGGTAAAACCTCAAAGCTATCCTCAACACTTGGTAAAGTTATGGTTAACAATAGGATCTACAGGATAAGGAAGTTCTACATCGATGAAATTGGGAATAAAATTCAGAATGGAAAAGAGTGGAAAAGTAGAATTTGATGAAACTCTTGCAAAGTTCGGGTTAATGACTGATGCTTTTGTTCATTGTTATGATGGGAAGATTCTGATCAGTCTTCCCGAAATAAAGGATTTTACTATGATTTTGAGAGAATTTTCTATACAACAGACTATCTTAGATCAAATAAATGAAGCAAACAATTGTGAAAGAACCAACAATTTTGAATTTGAAACAATGGTGTCTTATGTATAGACCCCCCCAGTGATTTTCTCCTAGAATAAGATATAGCAATTTTGAATTAGAAACAATGGTATATGAGCAACTATTTAGCCTATCTATTATGCTACAACAATTAACTATAGGTTAGAACATATCCATATCAACATAAAATAATAGGTGCAATTCACCTCAAACTCTGTTGTGGTAATTGCTTTGTAAGGAAGTTTGCACTCCTCCATGAACATTCTCTATGCACATAGCCAAACATTTAAAGTTCTTAACCAAAGCTCCAAAAATGAGTATCTTGTCATTGCATGACTCCTACTTTTGCTCTAAGTATGACCTGGTACCAGAGCTTTTGGTGTTTCTAAATGAAACCTATAGTGGAAAAGTGTAGTCTCCATCTAAAGGAACCATCTTCAAAGCTATTCCCTGAAATGAGGGTTGAAAAAATTAGAAGAAAAGAAATACCATAATTCTAAAGTAAGAATTTGTATCAAGAAAAATGTCAGAAAGTATAATTAAAAAGACAAATCCTTACAATTGGACCTCAAATTGGACCAAGCATATTTATGATTTTATCTTTAGAATGTAGGAACTTTCTTTGTCGAATATTCAAGACCTCAAATTGGATATGAAATTGGACTAGTAGATTTATGATTTTATCTTTAGAATGTATGAACTTTCTCTATTGAATATTTAGAGTGATCAACAGGGAATCCAGAGTAATCGACTGGCTCCTAAGATGTAATCAGGTGGAAACTAATGTTTTAGTCCACCGACATTTGTATTCCTATACTTAGGTTCTGCTTCCAAGTGAAAACACCTAGAAGTGTTTCACACTGGATTGAGGTACTCTCCAACCTAGTTATGTCACTGATAGTAATCCAAGTTTGCCTGAACCATCCATACCTGAATGTTGCATCACAATCTATTCTTCTTGCACATAAAAATACCACATATTAACCCCTTCTAAATAAAACATTTAATCACATAAAACCATAATTAATAAATCATTTTAGTTTCAGAAAGAACTCGATGCCATTTACTATCAAAACAAAAGCTATATATAAATCACAAAACATACATGAAGCTTCCTAAATGTAGCTTAAAGAAATTTTTACAAGATGGGTTTCAGCATAAGAAGCTTTCCACTACAACTCTCAATGAATGTATTATAAGGAGAGAACAAAATTATTCACACTCAAAGTAATGCAGTCAAACATTTATTCCAAAAGTATGTTAGTAGTAGTTAACTAAAAACAAAATGATTTTTTGCTTGGTTTCTTTTATCAATATGCCACGTGGAAATAGAATAATCACTAAGAAACCCTAACAATAAAAAATGAAGTAAAGGTTCAAGAAAGGAAATTAATGTACTATTGTGTAATGGTGACGAAGGCACTTATATGAGCATGACCTACATACAAATCTCTGCCATTGAATTGCCATCCATCCAAAGAGAAAATAAGCAATGTAAGGATTTGAGCAACATAAGTCCAAAGGGTTATGTTGTAATGATAATGGAATCAACATAAGAGCACAACTAAGGAACAAATTATTGTGATTGTAATTATGTGATCCATAACTCTATTGGTCATGTGGCATAGTTGTGCTATAAAAAATACAAGATGCATTTATGTGTGACCCAAGTTCAATATGGCTATGTTGTGATAGAAATGGAGGCACTCATATGAGCATAATTCATGTACAAATCATTGTCATCACAATTAGGTGTCAAACATCATTGGGTGCATTCAGGTTGACTCAAGTTTAACAGGTTACAATGTAATGATAGCATGATCCAAGAGTGATTACCTCTTGCTGCAATACAAATCCTATAACTTTGGTTGATAAGCAGAGTGGTTGTGTTATATCAATTATGTAGTGCATTCAAGCACAACCCATGTTTAATGGGCTATTCTAGAGAGTGATCAAGATTTTCTAAACCTTATGAATGTTACTTAAAAGTGTACAACTTAAACTATAAACTGAGTTTGTTACATACTTGAATGCAATCTTGGGTTACCACAAACTATAATAATGTGATCTGTTAATAACCATTATGGGAAGTATTAAAGCAAGACCCATGCTATATAGGATACATTTCCCTGATCAGGTTTACATACCTTAATGATCAAACATAGGCTTCCCACACACGCTAGGATACAATCCAAGATCATACCACACCCTATCAAGACAACTAATTTTCTGACCCCAAGATTTAAGGTTGTTTTTTAATACCAACAGAAGCATTGTTAAGAGCATGAATATGGTACAAACCCTAGGCCTCTGTAGAAACATAAACCATAACTCTAGCATATTAGTGAGGTTACAATACCAGAAAGATTGAGACATTTTCCATTTGTAAGAATAATTTTAACTCAACAGCGAAAAAATATTCAATACCATTTTTTTAAAATACCCATATAAAGAAAACACCCAATGTCCTTTTTTTAAATACCAAGATAGTCAATAACAAAGGGTTCACCGAACATCAATTTTTTTTAATGCATAGGAAAAATGATAACAAAATCAAAATTTAGAAAACTGTGTAATACTAGAAAAGGTTGAGACCTCATTTGTTTCTCAAAAAAAACATTATCTTGATTGCGAAAAATATCCAGTACCATTTTTTTTAAATACCCATTTCAAGTGAAAACCCAACATTGAAATGCCCAAATAGCCAATAGAAAAATATCGAGCATCAATTTTTAAACATACCCAAATATCCAATAAAAAAACAACCAACATCATAAAATTCAAATAGCCAAATAGTGCTTCACGAAAACACCCAACATAAAAAATTTCAAATACCCAATAGGCATAACATATACATCCAACTTTAAAAAAAAATTAAGAATGGTTTGCTTACTTCTGAGACAATCCACAAAAAAAATATCAAAATCCTCAAGACATACTTCCAAGTGGGGAGCTTTCTAATAGAAGGATAGATTTGGCCACATTCTAGACCCATACTTTGAAGCACTACTAGTAGGAGATTCTTCCACTGGTAAAGCCCTTCAATTACTGCTCAATATCTCCATCTTCAAAACCCTTCAACTTCTATTTGTTTTCCCAGACTATTTCTTCTAACTAAGTAGTAGTTAAAAACTGTGGGAAAATGGTGGTCTTAATTATATTGTTTCATTTTTGTTACACATTTATAAAATATATAAAAATTTGTACGCATAAGTGTCGACTAAAGCCTAAATTGATGGGTAGGAAGATTTTCTCTCAGAAAACAAAGTTTGATGCAAAAAATTAGTCATTTATTTAGTCATTTATAGCTGTGTTACAAAAAATGAGTAGAATTTAGTCATTTTTAGTTGTCGTGACTAAAATTTTTAGTCACATAGTTATTTATTTGCCAAATTCTACTAGTGAAACCTTGCACGTTTACAAATTAATTTATCTGATATGACAAGTATTATATTTTTCACGTTTACAAAGTAATTCCATACAATACATACCCTCATACTCTAATTCTCAACATAAATGTAAATGCATACAAAACAACACATGCATACTACAATCTGATAGGTTAATTATATTTTTATTTTGTATTAAATCAATGCTAAAAGAAGGATTACAATGAAAAGGACAATCAAAAGATTGTCAATAATACAATCAAAATCAACTATCAAACAGTAATACAAGACATCAACAAGCTGAACCATTACATGCCAACAACAATAAAAAACCTAGTCCAATAAAAGAACCCAACTATCCAATCATTAATATAACAAATAATTGAACTTCAACATGACATCAACAAAATTACAACCAATCCAAGGACCACAAGAAGGACCACTACACAAATAGAACACTGTACATCTGTAGATTACAACCTGAATTTTTAAAACCTTTGTAGTTGCCTGGAACAAAACATCTCTTCTTTGCGGTTCTAGAGGATATGAAGTTTAATACTGCCCAAATAATTGATGATCTTGACCTATTTATTTGCTTAGGTAATGCTTGCTAAAATTTGTGGCAAGTCAAACATGACTGAAACAAATGATCGCAACAGATGTTCAACGTGATGTAATACTGCATCACTATTTAAGTGGTTTTAAAAACAACACATTTAGTGGTGAGGGGCCCATAGTTGGGCAAAGTTTGATTGTTGGTTCCTCTTTTGGTCTTTTGACTAGTTGTCATCAAATTGGTTTGGTTCTTTAGTGTCTAATTATGTTGTTTAGTTTGTTGTTTTTTGTCTTCTTGACAATCTTTTGATTGCCCTTTTTTATTGTAATCTTATTTTTTATGCATTGTTTCAATACAAAAAAAGGGTTCAATTGTTGGTACAGTACTTGTTCTTATAAGATTTAGTCTTGCAGCATATTTATACTATATATTGTCAATAATTAGGTCACATGTAAATAAAAAACAATCAAATGTTGATCAAGATGGCCCCATACTTGAAAAAGATAAATACATTCATTAACATGTGAAATAATTTTTTTTATATAAAATATCATAACTATCCACAATAAATGTGTCATTTATAAAATAAAGTGCTTAAATCTAAACAAATATTATTGTTATAGTGAAAAATACTATTTTTTAGATAGTGGCAATGTATATGCATTGGAGTACTTCATATCAATAATTTGTCCTATCACAAATATAAAATGTGACCACAACAAATATCTTATATTTTCTCATGAAATGTGAAGGATTGTCAAAAAATTAATTTTATTTAAAGTTGAATATAATTTATATTTTAAATAATAATGTGTTCTTTTTATAACAACAAATAATTTTTTCATGTTGGATATAAAGGTTAGAGATAAAAAGATTTATGGTTACCAAAAGGTATTGAGATCATTTTTTTAATAAAAGGGTAGATTTTTTATTAATATCAAGAAATCACCAATATAAAGAAATCAAGGTCCAGAAAGGTACCCAAAGATAAACAAGATCACCAAACCAACAAACACCCAACCAAGACTCAATACCACAACATAGCCATCCACCAACCCATATCAACCAACCATGCTCTCCAAAATAATTTTCTCCAAAACTTGGCAATAATTAGGGGATAACTGCTCCCATCTCTCAATCTGCCAGTCACTAGCATGCTCAGAAGCCCATTTTTCCAAAAATTTTGCAACCCTATTCCATTCTCAAGGAATGTGAGTAAAGACACCAACTCCATTATGGAACACAATTGCAAAATATGCTAAACATCCGAAGCAAGTTACCAATTAACCCCTTCCAAATTCTGCTCATTCAACATATTAACAATTATTTGAGAGTTAAATTCATAGATAATCTTATGCCATCCAAGAGCACAAGCACACTCAATAGCCCAAAGAATCACCAACCCCTCCATAAGATTGTTGGTTTGCTACCCTTTATGAATGGAGAAAAGGAAAATAATAGAACTCGAACAATCTCTCCCAACCCCACCAATCCCAATAGGCCTAGGATTACCCCTAGAAGATCCATCAGTGTTGATCTTCAAAACATCCACCAGAGGAGTAGACCAACTCCTAACCCTCTAAAACTTATTTTTAGCATGCCCACCTCTTCAAACACAAAAGGAGTTAGAATTCAAACCCTGCAGACTCAATCTATTCACAACCTCATCATCACTCCTTTCCAAAGGAAAAGCCACTTCACATTTAGCTTTTGCAATCTCCTGAATCATACCAACAATTCTCTACCAAACCTGTTGAATCATCAACTTATCCCCACAAAAAATCTTGTGATTCCTTTTCAGTCATATTTTCCAAATGATGAAAGCAAGACCAATGCATCACACAATATGGAGGAAAGAGGCCTGTGTTGGAGGTCTCCCTAGGTTACTCCAAAATTAAACTAGAGAAGAGGCATGAACACAAGGATGTTTCCAAATACCCCACCAAAAATTCCAAATAAGCATAGAAAAAATACAATAGAAGAACAAATGGGAAGAATCCTCCTCACAACTCCCACAAAGAACACAAACAAATGGGCCCAGGAATCCCTGCTTCTGAAGATTTTCCCAGGTCAAACATTTGTTCTAAGCTAAGGTCCACAGGAAGTAATTACACTTGGGCCAAGATAACTTATTCCAAACATTTTTCCATCAAGGAACTTCCAAACCACCATACTTTTGAGAAATCATCTCCTAATACCCATTAGCCACCATGAAAACTCCCTTAGGATCCAGACTCCAAGCCAAAATATCCCTACCCCTAAAAGAGTTGCACTGTGTACTTGCAAAAATATTTCAAAACTAAGCACAATCTTCCTCCAAGCCAACCACAAGCCACTCACTAGGAGCCTTCCATCTAGACTCCTCCACATGCCCACAGAGGTAAGAAGTCTTAAAATCAACCACCCAAGACCAACCAGCCTCCAAGAAGCGCTGACAAAGATCTTGCAGATTAGGATACCTACTTATGATAAGGTAAAACCCATCCCATGAGTCAAACCAGAAGAAAGCCTCAAACCCCCTATTGCATATCCAAAAAAAACCCTCTTTGGTCAACTTAGTGCCCTTTTTAAATGTTTCCCAACTCACAAAACCTTTCCCCACAATTGGATATTGAGGAATCTCCTCCTTCAGTATCCCACTTAGATATTTGTGAGAAATAAGCTTGGCCCAGACATGATCCTATTCCAAACACCATCTCCAATAAAGCTTGGCAAACTATGCCAAACCAATCAGAGTGGAATGTCACAACCCGAGGCCACCAAACTGCTTCAGACTACAAATGATATCCTACTTCCCAAGGCTCCACGTAGATGACAACAAGCTGCCAACCCATAAAAATTACCTAGCTAGAGAGTCCAAATCCTTAATAAATCCAATGGGAACCACTTGGAGCATACGCCTATAATTGGGAAGATCCTGCACCACTAACTAAAGAAGCTAAAACTGGCTAGCGAAAGAAAGCCATTGGTGAGTTGAATGGTTCACCTTTACACGAAACTTGTCTAAAATATTTTTCCAAGAGCCCCTAGGGAAGGTACTAGAAGAGATAGGAATGTTGAGATAAGTCAAAGGTAGAGAACCAATCTGAAACCTCAAAATACAAGCAATCCGCTATTGAATGAGCCTTAGAGTATTAAAGAAGAAAATGGAAGATTTATCCTCATTAATCATCTGCCCAAAAGAAGCAAGATAAATGTCCAAAGCCTTGCACAAATTAGTGGACTCTCTGACCTTTTCCATGCCCATCAAAGTAGTATCATCAAAAAATTGCAGGTGTGACTGAGGAGGTAAACTATTGCCCCAAACCCAACCTTGGATAAGACATTGCACCACATTTCTTTTAATAACTCTCCCCAAACCTTTAGCCACAAGAATGAATAAGGAGAAAGAGGATCCCCTTGGAAAAAACCTCTGGAGGCCCCAAATAAGGAAGATGGTTCTCCATTTATCAAAATTGAAAAATAAGTGATCATGACACAACTCAAACCCACATAACCCACTCCTCAACAAAACCAAAAGCGATAAGTAATTTGTGCAAAAAAGACCACTTAACTCTATCATATAAGCCTTTTCCATATCCAGCTTGATGAACATAACTTTTTCTTTAGAGGTCACCATGGAATGAATAGTTTTGATGGAAATTACCACACCATCCAAAATTTTCCTATCCACCATGAAGCCTCCCTATTCCTCATAAATAAGCTTGCTTATCCACCGCTTCAACCTCTCAACAATCAACTTGGAAATAATTTATAGACCACATTGTAAGAGAAATGGGCCAAAAAAACTCGGCCTATCCACCCCATCACATTTAGGGATGAGAGAAAGAAATGTATAATTCATAGCCCTCAACATTTGCTTGTTCCTCTGAGATTCCTGAACCACCTCTAATAAATCCATATTTATGATGTCCCAAAATTCTTGAAAGAAATCAATTGAAAAGTCATTAGGACCAAGGGATTTCCCTTTCTTCATCTAAAAGATAGTGACCTCCAATTCCTTTAGGGAAATCCAACCCAAGAGGTGCTCATTCATTTCCATAGAAACCAAAGAACGGATACAAGACAAAACATGATTTTCCTCTGCCAACACATCCAGAGAGTCCTCTCTAAACAAGGATGCAAAGAATTGTGAAGCTTATCTGGAAATATCACCCAAAGAGGATAAATACTCACTCCTAGCATTCATAAGAAAAGGAATCGAATTACCATGTCTCCTAGCCTTCACAGAGTTGAAGAAAAAGGCAATGTTTTTGTCCCCCTCTTGTAAGCATTCAACTCGAGCGTTTTGTTTCTAGTAAATCTCCTCACACAACTCACACTCCTCCGGAACTTTCAAAGCCCTCGCCTCCTCCTTAAGAGAATCCATAGAAAGGAAAAACTCCCTAATCTTACAAATGATAACATACAAACTAGCCTAAGCAACAACCTTAACATGGAAGATGTTCTTGAAACATTTCCTATTCCACCTTTTGAACTGGTACTTCACATACTGCAGTTGTTTGACAAAAGAGTACATAGTGGTGCTAAAAGTAGGTCTACCCAAATGCCACCATTCAACAACATGATCGTGCAGAGAGGGATCCCACAACCACATAAGTTGAAACTTGAAAGAGGGAGATCACACAACACAATCCAAAAAAGTAGATAACTTAATAGGCCAATGATCCGAACCCCTCCAGTCCAGAATCTCAGAACAAGTAGACCAAGATCCACCAATCCAAAAATAAGAGACTAAGAACTTGTCAAGCCTTTCAAAAATAAAATCCTCCCTAAGTTTCCTATTGTTCCAAGTTAACTGACCATTACTAGGCTTAATGTCAACAAGATTCAAGGAAAAAATATTATCACGGAGAAGAAAAGCAGAAGGCTTCAACCTAAAAATTCCACCCCTCTTTTCATCCAAATCAGTAATGGCATTGAAATCACCTGCAATAATCCAAGGATAAAAAGGACCAAAGCTCTGAATAAACTACATGTGAGACCACATGTGTTGTTTACTAGCCAAATTAGTAGAAGCATTGATATTGGAAAGAAGAATTGTTTCTCTAGTTTCTAGGCTCAAAGCAACCACATAAATAGAAGACTTACAGGACACCCACCAAAGAGGGAAAATATTTAGTGGATTCCATAGACAAGCCAAACCACCTGCATTATCTTGGGCACTAATGCACTCACATTTAACCCACCCCAAAATTTTAGGCACCAAACCACACATATTCTCTACAAAAAACTTAGTTTGTTGTATGAAAAGCACATCAGGAGAATGATTTCTCACCAAATCATGAACAACTTTTTTTCAAGGGACACTGTTCAAGCCCATTACATTCCATGAGAGGATAATCATTTCTAAAGGTTGAAAAGGTGAGAATCAAGAGTCTTAACAAAACTCGACTCCACCAACATCTCCCCCATCATCTTAATTTTCTCTAAGTCCTTCTCCCAGCCTTCGAAGCCTTCTTAGGTGCCCCTGGATATTTTTCTAGTGAAGCCCCAATGAAGAAGAATCCTTATTTCCTTTTTCTGAATTGGACCCTATCTTCACCAATGGAAGAGAGATCTCCCCCCAAATATTTTCCATAGAAACAAGGGCCTCAAGCATTGTTGAATCCACCAGACTAAAATCAATGTCCATTTAAAATGCACCAACATCATGAGTATTCTGAAGATTGTCAAAAATATTGCCCTCTTGAACCACCTCCAAGACACCTTGATCTCAAGTCATCATACCTAGATTCACCTCCTGTTGACAAAGTTCATCCAACACATCAAATCTATTAAAAGTGTCCCCTTCCTATCGCTCCTTAAAAGTCCTCTTTTATCCATGATTTCTATTATGGTCCTTAACATGAATGATACTCTCTCTAACGACAACATCACCAGGAATGGGAGCCTTGACTTTGTTAACCTTAGGAAGGTTGTGAGGAGGCTGAGTAGGCTAAGACTTAGAAGATATGGCCTAGGACATCAATGCTACAAATGACCATATTCATGGCATAACCAACAACGAAAAAGGTAGAGTCTCATAATCAAGCAGTTGCATCCAAGAAGATGTGCCCACAAAAAATTCTAAAGAATCTAGAAGAGGGTTACTCAAACAAATCTCAACACAAATGCAAGAAAAATTCATTACCTTTCTATCTTGTGTTTGCTTGGAAGGATCCACTGAATTCCCCAGAAGCAGAGCAACCATTTACAATATGTCATTGCACCAATACTCAATTGGGAACTGAGGGAGGCACACCCACATTGGAACACAATTCGGGAGCTCCTTCGATGGGTTAAAGCTAGTGTGTCATGGCTTAATGAATAAACCAATCTGATTGTGGAAATAAGGCCCACCCTCAAAAACTCTATTGTGACCAGCCATGTAGTTGAAAATGACCATAAAACAACTATTTACTAGTAGTATCACTCCATTTCACCCTCCAAAGTCCAAGTCCACTAAGTCCACGACTCCAAGAATGGGAGAAAAACAAGCATTCCCATGAATTTTCATATCAAGGAATGACTAGGAAAATACTCAACATCTTCAATGATTGATTCTAGTTGAATCACTAGAATAGGTCTATCTTTGCTCCTTTCCAAGAAACCATTAATTTTTGGGGTTTGAGGGCCTCTAGATGGAGCAAACCCTCCCACCCTCAAATCATTATATATCAAGTTGTTCTTGACAACCCTCTTTGATGGAGATGGTGATTTCACTCCTAAAGCAACACAAAAATCCAAAGGGAATTTATACCTAGATGCTTCTCTTGAGCTCATCACCAATAGAAAAATGAAACAACACCCTTATACCTCCTCATGACACTTCACCAAACACCAAACAAGCAACAAAAATAAAGAATACAAAGGAAGGAAAAAGTACCAAACCCCAAACACAATATAAGACCCCCTTCCAAGAAGAAATCAACAACCTCAAGATAGATATCGCACCCCTTACGCATGCAAAAGCAGTTTTCCTACATATAGACCACAACCACTAATGGCCATGAGATTTAAAACACCTCTCACACCCAACCAGTGACACCATCCAACTCAAAATCTACTAGTCAGATCGCCAAGGACAACATTTCAAAAGCAAGGTATTGAGATCATTTAAGTTGCATACAAATTATATTTTAAATAAGAATGATATTGTTCCAACAAAAAATAATATTTTTTTCAACTACTAGGGATACCATGATTAATTTTTGGTCAGAAAAAGTCAATTTTAGGACACTTCTCACTAGACATGTTGATGTGGCAAGTTATGTGATGAGCCACACCTCTAAACCTTAGTTGTAGATAGATAAGAGGCTAGTTCACATTTCTAACAAATAAATGTCCTACAATATTCCATGCAACTGCTACATGCTTGCAAAGTTATCCCACACAACTACTAATCTGTCTCATTTAGCACTTAACGACCTATGTTCATGTAAAGCAATTTGGAATGAATCCGCCTCCATACTACTTGAGAAAATTTCAAGGCTTGGGTATTTGTGTTGCTCTTTTCAAACTCCAAATGCTTCAATGTGGAATTACATGTAATTTAAACCCCATTTTTTCCATGATTAAAAGAAAAACTCACATTTGCAATTAGGATTAGTTTACAAATATTGTATCTATATTAACTTATTTTTCACTAATTGTAAATTATAAATTATCCATAAGGCACAAAATCCCTTTGAAGAAATTTCAAAATTTTAGAATATTGAATGATATGTGTCATTCACATACTCTCTAGGGAGGCCTTAAGAACTTCCCATTCTTTATCTACTAGCACTTCAATCTTCTTTAGTGCTCTGGAGCAACACTCCTACTTGATGGTGTATCTAGATGATATTCCTTAAACTTAGGCTATATGATATTCCACAAACCTTGGTTATATGATATTCCCTAAAACTGTGCCATGGTCATCTAAATGAGGACTTCAATTACAGTAAAGGATTAAAACACCTTGCACATCATCAATGGATGACATCCAGGACCATTCATTAAATATCAACTCATCATGGCTCCTTGCTTCCATCAACTAGAATTTTTTTATGGGAATACATTTTTTAACTATCATCAATTGGTTAGGTCAATCCCTATAGAATCAATTGTTTAACATGGTTCGTTAAACATGTTATTATTTTTCTTAATGCATCTAGTTATTCCTTATGTATCTTTTTTCTTCTTTTCAAACAATATCATCAATCTTCTATGTGGTGCTAGTTCTACTCATGATTCTTACTAAGTCCAATTTGTAAGGTGATGCATCCTAGAGCTTCTTGACATAAAATTTGGTTCTTATAATCATTTTGTGCTTCTACACTCATGCCTTGAGCCATCTCCATGAATTGCAATGTTAAGACCACATATGATGTTGCTTCTATTATTATCTTCAATATGATTTATGTTGGGCCTTGATTGATTCAAGTGAGCCTATAAACCACTTCAATATTTTCAACTATTCTTTTAGTTTTTGAAACTTCCTCTTTGGAGGCCTCTAGTTCTAGTGTTGGACAAAAGTTCAAAACTATGACACTTTTATAAAGGACATGGCTAACAAAAATAAAAGTTTTCATTTTGGACCACATAAAAGTGATATTAATGTTTTAAATTTTAAAATTATATAAGCTAACGAAATGTAGAACTCTTAATGTATTTTATGTTTATAATTAAAAAAATAGTTGGATATATGTCTTCATAAGTTTAAGAGAGGAATTAGCCAGTATTGGCATGGTGTGATGGTTTTTAGGTGGCACTGTTGTTCTTGCCACCAAGGTTCAAACCCCATTGGGGTGGTATTGTTGAATGGTTGTATTCCGGTTCATAGCTCTGATCAAAAGCGTTTACCCCTTGAATAATAATAAAAAAAAAAATTAAGAAAGGAATTTTAATTATTGAAATTTAAAAAAAATTAAGGTTAATGGGATGCCAAAAAATGAGAGCAAAACAAAAATCTTTAATTTATCCCCCCACATAGATAACTTGAAAAATATAGTGCATGGAAAGAAAAATGAAGAATATTTAATTTCAAGAATATATCTGTTTTAAGTCTAACTTAATCAAATGTCATGGATTTCATGGGATGTTAGCTTTTGTTTATTTTTTTATTATTTAAAATACATTATACCCTCTTAGAGAAGATTATTTCCTCTAATGCACCATATGCTTTCTAAATTTTTAAAATATATCATATATATTTTTTATTTCTAATCAAGCTCATGTTTAATTATAATAACCTACTTGTAATCAATTATAAAAAATATAGTAAAACTAATTAAAACATATAAAAAAAAATTGGATTCTAAACTCTAAACTCTACAAAAGAGTATTTTTAGATTTTCATGAAAATAGCCTTGGTTAGAGAAATATAGAGTTGAAGTTGATTTTTTATTCAATTTTCCCTAAAAAGGGGTTAAACTACTGCATAGGAAATTTTGAGCATAATGTTTTGACCAAAACCCTTTTGCCCATAAATCTCCTGCCATGAAATATCCCATATGCAAGTTACTTGTAATTGTCTTATGGCCCAAAGTTTGTACCTTGTATAGCATACTATTCACTACTAATTGATGTCACATTGTCACTGTCATTGCCCTATTCAATTATCCTTGTCCATAATATTACTTTCTTGTTCCTCTTAATATAGGTTTTTGTGAAATTGATTGTTTATCCAAGCATTTTCTTCTAATTCTTAACTCTTTATCCCACAATTTAACTAAATGAACTTTATTTTCAAAGTGTTCTTGATGATATGTAGCTAATACAAGTTTATCTATATACATGTTGACTAGCTCCCAATGTTATCAAATATCCAAAAGTCTAAAAGTTGGCTTAAATGCCATACCCTCGAAGTACCAATGCTGACCAAACTATGAGTAGAGGTAAATCTAAACCAAGGCACATCATCGATCATCCTCAACCAACCAATAGGGTAGCTAAATATCAAAGGTTAGGCTTGCACTATGAACTGACAAGTGTGGCTCTCATGTGAGGGGGAGTAGATCACGATCAACATCCATGAAAAATCACATTTCAACGTAGGTCCTTTATCTAGAGTAGGGATGACATCCAAAAACTCTCAATTTCCCAATAGATGGACCGGTGTCCCTCAACCCCTTGTTACATTAGCGGGCCCTCTTTCGAAGAAAGGGGTCAATACGAAGGGATAAACACTAGCATAGACAACACATGACCAAAATTTCCCATCAATGGACATACAATTACTCCAATTTTAACATTTTGGCATCTAAGCACACATGGATATTATGAAGGGCACATATAAGTAGATTGTACTTGATGTCTACATCACCCAATCCCAAATTGGATACTATGTATCACACACTTTAGGCACAACACATATTTTATGGTTTTCCCACATTTCATAACACATATACCTTCTATGAAATTCACCATATCCATTCACAAAATAAAATACACCCTTTTCATTCACTCAATAGAGGTCTTCTACATTTACCTATTGCATTTGTTAAATATTTATAACTTATATCTAATCATAGTTTTTTATTAAAAAAAAAACTATCGGTTAGGTCTCAATTTAAAATTTAACATGCATGAGACATCACACTTCCAATCACATCTCAATTTCACTAGGGTTCATTGCATTTCCTACTATCAATTTAGGTAACATTTATGAAAGGTAGTTGTGTTTTCTATAGTCAACATAATTGTGCTCTCTTTCTAGCATAACTAGGTTCACAAAGTTTAATGTTTCATGGTTGGGTGTTAAATCAACTATAGAAGTTTATAAGGATTTTGTAATGAAGTTCCTACTTGAGAGTGAAATTTCAACATTTAACAAGAAACATTGCATTGTAAGGGAGATATAATTAATGCATAACTTTCCTATAATTCATCCAATATAATCTTTTACAACCTACATTTCAATATTCTAGCATTGAATCCTTTCACATTTTGCAATCACACACATATATATAACAATTTTTACCTAAAACACACAATATCATAACATAAGAAGTAAAAATTCTCAAGAAAATTGACTGCTTACTTAGTTTTCCACATAGTTCTTGTGTACATGGTTTACTTAGTCAATAGATTAATAACACACATCATCAATTGAAATCTACATATCTATTTTATTCTCCCTATTTTATAACCTCGATCACTAAATTCCTCACAACTTGAACACATTTCATTACTTGATTCCAAGTTAAATATTAAAATAGTTTATTCTATAGATATTAGTAGCTTATGGATATGATATGTATTTGTAAAAAATATTAGTTGTATAGCTAACAAAATTCTCCTTCATATCTATGTGCTAATGAGTCTACAATTTTCTAGGAGACATAGATGAGAATAAAGTGTTCCAACAATGCTTTGGTCTCCTAACCATATCTTAACTTAAAGACTTTCTCTTCAAAAGAGGTTTCTCCATACTTTGATTAATGTCAGGGAAAATGTTTAACTCCAAGGAACATACCTAAGTAGCCTTTATGTTTGATCACCATTTAAGTTGTAGAAGGAACTTGAGAGGTTGTGAGTTTAAGGTTGGACCTTACACCTTCACATTCCTATACTAGTCACGGTGAACTACCAAAGATAACATATCTAGAGTTAGTCCATTGGAGGCTCCAACAACATTGATGTCACATAAGATGCTTTGAGTGTGATATATTATTGCACAACATCCAACCTATCATCCTTTTGGCCAACCCCATTATTATAAACTATTGCATCTATATTACATTAAAAAGAAATAATAATAAGTATTCAATTGAAATAATATTGTCATCTTTGAATCCTAGCACCAAGAGAGGTGGAAGCATTGGCAAAAAGTGACCAAAACACCCAAATATAATAGAAAGCCAACCAAACTCAATGCAAAGGAAACATTAAGAATAAATGCAAGAAATGGAATGATGTTCTACATCTTTGAAGGAATTAAATTAGTGTGATAGCAACATGAATGTGTCTAATATCTTTTTTGAAAATATAAATCAGAAAGAGAAGAAAGAACTTACACTTGCGAACACATACACAATAATAATTAATTTAAAATGATTTTTTTAAGGTTATGTCTACAATCTAATCCTTTATTTTCTTCTTCCTAATTATAGATCACAATATCAATTGAAATTATATACACAATAAATCCAAAAAACTCAAAATAATTCTACATATATTATAGAAAATGCATGTTTTTTATTCAAATGTTCTCTTCTAATATGGAAAATCTATCTTGCAGTTTTTCATTCACAACAATGTAGAAAACAACAAGTCAATATCTTTTCACCCCCTGTGTACTCATAATTTGTAAAATCAATTTAGCTCTATCAAAACAATTGATTTCTTAACATTATAGTCAACAATTATAATTCTTTGTGTTTTGAAACTTAGTTATTAGTAGTTTGTGAATATATAGAGGCTCCTAAATCAGTCTTAACCTAGGAAAAGTTAATAACAATTATTATAAATTCTCATTTTCATTATTCATAGTGTGTCAATGTATGAGATACTTAAGATCAAGTTACATTTATTCTTAAAATAAAATTAAAAGGAAATAGCAATAGATCTAATGGGGTTTAAAAAGTCTACCTCGGCAGGGACTGTTGCACATATTTTATTTGGATTATTTGATACAAACACACATATTGATTTGACATGTTTTTTCTTTTGGAAACATAGTTTTACATGCCATTTCTAGGGACTCCATATGTTCCATAGTTTGAAGCCTTGAAGCTTGTTGTAGTTCTTGTTTCATTTTTCTTTTTTTTTAGTTTGATAATTTCCATAACTTGTATTCACAATTTTTATCATTGTTGATTCCATGGCTTTAAATTGTGCATGATTAGTTCTTATTGTGATTTTTGTCTCCAATTTTTATGTAACAATGCGTAGAGGGTAATCATAAAAATTGAGTCTACACATTGTTATATAAACACTATATACTTAGATAGCATATGAGCATTATAATAAATATTAGCATACCATGTGAATATCATGACTTCAATATTCATGAGTGAAGACTTGCACATGGTATCTTCAGTCTCCAATGTTCATATAACAATGTGCAAAGGGTAATCAAAATAGTTAATTCAACACATTGTTATATAAACATTATAGATTAAAGATAACATTTGAACATTATAATAAACATGCACATAACATGTGAAGATCATAACTTCAATCTCCACGACTAAAGACTTGTACATGGTATCTTCAGTCTCCAATGTTTATGTAATAATGTATAGAGGGTAATCAAAATAGTTGATTCTACACATTGTTATATAAACATTGTAGACTTAAGATAGTATGTGAACATTTAAAACTAAAACATATTTTAGAAGAAATCATTGAACATAGAGATGAATTAATTTAATAATGTCATTTTTTCTATTTATTCATGCACAAACATTGATATATTTAGTTACAAAACATTATAAAATGACCAACCTATAAAAACTCCAGAATAGGCATGTTCTAAGAAATTGTTACATGGTCTACAAAATTTTGACCATTACAAAATAGACACGGTTTGCTAAATCAAACATATATTACCCAAATGGGCAATGCTAAATAGGTATGTTGTGAAAAATTACAAAGATTGTAATATAGAATTGACTAGTTCACCATAAAGACAGGGAATCGTTCTAGCTCCTCCTCCACAGGACTATCTATTGAAGTTTTCTTTGGAGTAGCTAAATCAAAATGAGGTGTACTAAAAGTAAGATGACCAAACATATGTTCATCTAAAAGCTCAAAAAATAGAACTATTTGATAAGGGAATGAGAGGGGCTATGGCTAGTAGTAATGTGGAAGTTGTTAAGGGAAACATAGGAAGGGGTTAAAATACTGTACATATCTCTAAGATTTTGATGATGTTCAAGCGAGGGGGTCGATGGAGTACTTTGTTTCCCTCCTTTGCTTGCATCTGGTGTTGGAATCTTATCAGAGCTAACTTGGAAGTTAATAAGAGCAACATAGGTATGGGGTTAAAATGTTGTACATCTCTCTTAGAGTTCGATGGTGTTCGGGCATGGGGGTTGATGGAGTACTCATCTTCACAAAAATAGTTGCAATATGTGTTGAATTACTATTCTTGAACACCTACCTTTGTTACTTATCATCTCTCTCTCCTTTTGTTGTTGTAGACTTTCCTCCTCCCTCCTTTGTCTCATTAATTGTATTTAAATTTGTTCTCTTCCTTTTCTTTTCTTTGTTCAATTTGATGAAGTTTCTTTGCTTATATATATTTTTTCTTCCTTGTTTTCACTTGTTCAAATTCAACTTTCCTTACTTCTTGTTGCTCATGCAAAATAATGCAATCATTTGCAACAAGAATTTGAGATTTCCTACCCAATTTAAATGCATTCTCATTAGATGCAATGGACCTCTTTCTAACCCTTTCAATGGGTAGCTTTAAAATTTTTCTTAAAGAGACTTGACTAGATAACACCTCTTCATCTGTTGTTTCAAAAGCTTTAGATGTCTTCAATAAACCTCTGTTGATTCTAACTTGGCCATCTTCAACTTCATTAGGTTCTAAATATATAGATCCCTATTCTATTGTATCTGCATAATAATGAATTAACTCATACCTTGGTAGTGGAGGTGGAGAAAGCATGGTTAATGATGTTTCTTTGCTTTGGAAATCAATCTACACTCCTAAGTTTTCTACTCCTTTATCCCAATTTGGTGGTTCAAACTATGTTAGTATTCTTATGTCATCACACAAGTCATTTTCATATTGTGTTTCGATGACATGAGTTCTAAATTTTTTCTTCATTTGGGTCATATGTTGTTGATTGTTTTGTTGTTGTATGTGCCAAACATTGTTCCACTTCAACATCTTCATACCTGGTCAACCTTAAGATGCTTGCAATCTCAATATCTCAATATCTTCCTCTATATTGAATGCTTCACTTGGTTTTATGTCATTACAAAGTGCATCTCTATCCAATGACCAAATTCTAGTCCTTCAAAATCCTAATATGATGTTTTCATACACAAGAACAAGCTTGAAAGCTTTTCTTGCAAGTTCTACCAATTTTGTTCTCCTTATTTCTATGTGTGGATGTTTGTCCATCCACTTTGACCTCTCAGTTTTTAAATATATCTTGAATGGATAAAATAGACTTACATCGATATTTGGCCTCTTGGATCGTGCTTAAAACCACATGGCTTCCATGTCAATCAAAGATAATGAGGTGTCTGTGGGTGAAGCCCCACCTGAAACTTATTTGGAAAAATGATGCATCCAATTCAAGAATAATTCTTTTGTCATCCAAGCATGGGGTTGTGCTACAATGTAGGCTCCTGGTTTAAACTTAGCAATATAATTTTTTAGTTATCTTTTCACCTTGAAAGGACAAAAACCTGGTATGTTGTGACCTATTGCATTAATACATGATAATATTGTAATCCATTCTCTACTTTTAGATAGAATATTTGGCACACTTCTATTTCCCAACTTTGCCATCACTTTCATCTTGTAATTTCTACCTTCTTGCACACCTATTTCATCACAATTTCATATCTTGGTTGGTCTATATTTATTAGCATTGTAAATTTTTTACAAATTTTCATAGAAATTCTCCACAATGCTTGGTTATAACATCACTCCTATGTCCCTATCTAGCCCCTTTGCACTTTTTATTGTCAATCCTTGATGATGTTTGTAGAAACCCATCCACCATAATCTACTTGGTAAACCATTGCTAAATGGATTTGGCTTAGTTTGATAGATGTGGGAAACATGTGACTTCAATTGAATAACCTCCAATCCATGACCAAGTTGAGCTAATTCTTGTCACCACTCAACTAATTCCAACTCTTCTTCCACCAAAATAATTATTGGTGGTGCTTTTATTTTTGTTAATATCAATCTTGACAGCCAATATGTTAAAAAGCTATCATGGTTTTCCAATTTTTTAGATGTTTCTCTTATTGAGAAGCCATAGTCCTCAACATCTTTGATGGAATGATCCATATCTTCTTGTGTCCACTTACTATTATCATACTTTTTCTTTTTTCTATGATGTTGACAATATTTAACAACAACAATAGGTTATGCACTATTATCAATAGGATTACAAGTTGTGTTATCACTAAGTGTGTTGATTGAAGTCTCACCATCATTGAATTCAACCACTTGAAATTTCACACTCTGTGGTAAACGAGTTCTCAACCTTTGGTTTGTTCTCTTATCATTTCTCTTTCCTACAACCGTAATACCTAAACAAAAAAAGATATCAAATAATAGTGTCCTGCAAAAGCATGTAGTAATTGAGCTATTTATAAATATATTATTTTGCAACCATAAACATATGAAACAACAAAATTTCTATTTTTGTTTAGGCAACTAGATATTCCAGAAGTCATTTGATAGAGATAAGAAGGCTACTACATATAGGTGCATAGCTACAAGATTTTTTCCCTAATTGAATATGGAAAATGACTTGAATGATATGTAATTTAAGTATCACAACTATTACAATGTTATAGGTTATTTGGAGTCACACTAATTTCAAAAAAACACACAATCCACATTCTTTTTCCATCTACATTCTTAAGACTCAACACATAATCCACATTCTTAAGACTCATCCATAAATCTCCCCAATCCCAATGTTCCCCTTTAAATTCCTTTGTTCAACCTCAATTTCAAAAACACAAATATTCTCCTTGAAAATTATGACTCATCTTTTTTTACTTTGAACTTTTAAATAAAATATATTTTTCTTATATTACCATTAACTTGATTTAATTACTTGTGGCTAATAAGGTATAAATTTCAATTTCATATGTAGATTTAAGGGCTCATTGTTCATTATCCACCTTCATAACTAGACTAATATGCATAAGCAATTTACTTATTAGCAATTATTACCATTTTAGAAAATATAAATAATTAGGCCTATAAACAATTTTAGAGTTATGAACAATGAAATTTAAGTATAGAATTGTCACTATGGGTTTGATCATTCTTGAGGTAAAAATTATTCCCACTGAAATTTTTTCAACAAGAACACTTTAGACAATGAAAAACAATAATATGTAGTCTCTAGGTCAGTTTAAAGAAGAATGGTCATAGAATGGCATTTATTTCATTCCATAATAAACAAAAATAATATATAGCTTATGACATTTGTGAGGAGATGAAACACCATATACCTTTAAATAATATTGTACTAGAATTATTAGTTTGAACAAGACAAAATGATACATACCTACCAGATTGAATAATGGCCCAACAAACAAACATAACAAATAGAAGCATGGATACATAAGACATTTATTTAAACAAAACATTTCAATATCTTTAAAGGATCTCTTAACATCTATTTTTCGTGAAAGATTTATAAAAGTAAAGATTGAATACATTGACATTTCTTATTTTCTGCAAATGTGTTAAAATATAATGAAGGTAAAAATAAAATACTTGGCTAAAAAACGCTAGAACAATATGAAAATCTATGAAATCTGATATGTTGGGCAGTCTCTAATCTCTTGGGTAAAAGTACAAAGCTGTGTCACACTTTTATAAAGGAAACAACCAACACTGATCTAACTTTTAAACTTCAATCAATAGAAAGTGGCATATATGTTTTGAATTTTGAAATGATGTAAACTAATAAAATGTTTATTTTTTAATGTATTTTATGTTTGTATTTTTTTGAAAAAATTAAAATTATTTGAATATAGTTTTTAATAAATTAACGCTAATTTAGTTGATAAAATGTTGAAAAATGATGTTACATGAGACGCCAAACTTTATATAGTAAATTAATTATTTTGTGTATATTTATAACTAGAAACTTTAGGACATGGATATTTTTTTTTGCAATTTTAATAAATATATATTTTTAAATAAATATTTAAATATGCGTGAATTGAAAAATGATTGTTTCTAGTCGATGTCAACTTTTATATTAAATATTTAGCTAAAATAGAAAACAAATTATGCTATCTTAATCTTGATTCTTTTATCTAGGGCATCATACTTTTTATTATTATTTTTAATAGGTTTTAGTATTTTTCTTGGCATGATAATCAACCTAATATTTTTGTGTTGATAACCTACTTTTAGTAAAAAATAAAAATAAAATATAAATAACAATTGAACTATTTAAATAAATATATATTTTAAAACTACACTTATTGATCTAAAAACGGTATTTTTACATTTTTAAAAGATCTTATTTATATGAGTAGGAATTGTTGAAACATTAAATTTTTTAAATAATTTCATTTTTTAGTAAATTGGCCTCAAAGTGGTGCTACATATGCATTTAGCAAACAATTTTAGTTAGAAAAGTTGCAAAAGTATTTAACTTATCTAGAACAAATCTTACTAGATCATATGTTTGGACAAAATTGATTTTTAGTTATAAATACTAAAATTCACTTGTGCTAATAAGTTGACTGGAAGTGTGACACAACTTTGTACTTTTACCCTCTTGATAAGTCTAATTGTATGCAATAAGAATGAGAATGTAAATTATGATGCTTTGTGCAACCTAATAATCTCTTTAGAGGTTTGATTGTATGCAGAGAGAATGTAAATGGATTTATTGCACCGTATGTTATTTTTATAACTTCTTTCCCTCTTAATTTTTGAAATTGTTTGATCTATGGCTTTCAAATCCTACATTCTTATCAAATAAGAGGTGATTGCCAAGATTGAGAGAGGCAATTTTTTTTGTAGTAATTGTTTAATTTGATCAAAATGGTTAGTCTTAGAGCTTGTGACACCCCACCGTGCAAACCCCAAAGGAACTTAAAAAAGACGCAACATTTTTTTTTTTAAAAGAACATAATAATTATACTTAAGTGTTCCAACATAACAATGATCCAAATTACACAACTAAATCCCTTGGGGTACACGAGGTGACATTACTACACTAACCCATAACAAAGATAATAGAATAAACAATAATTAACAGTTACGTAAATCCATTCATTCTCCTATCATTATTTAAAATACCCATTAATAATAACCATATTAATACTATATGTAAAAATGACAATAAATGAAATTATAAAGATATAAAGTGTTACATATTTCAATAGATATAACACAACATAATCAACTATTACAAATGATCATTCCTGAATAAATACATGGCCTGAAAATACATTACATCCATATGATAGTACAATACAACTGACTGGTAATACATCTCAATAACCACATATACAAATTACATCAAGGTCATCCCAACACACGTGGGAGAGGATACACCAATGAATACATTACATCTGAGGTATAAACATCCATCTGGAACATAAGAACACTGGATCAACAACATCCGCTAAAACCTTGCAACAAAAGATACATCTGCATCCAAAAGGGAACCCAACGGGGTGCAAAGCACGTTCCATCCAACCACCCCCATGCTGGGAGTAGACAAGGAAGGATCCCCGACCAAGTACGGCTAACAATTACACAAGACTAACTCCAAATAGACAACTTAACATCAAAGACCACAAAGAAACTAAGCAACGACAAAACCAAAAGGAATGACAACAATCACTTCAGAACATAGCAATAAACCATTTTCCAAGATTACAACAAGTCGCAAAACACAACATCAATAAAACTCAAGACACAATATCAAAGACTACTTCCAAAACTATCAAATGACAAATCAATAAACCACTTCCAGAGGACTTCAATAAAACAACACAAACGGAATGTTAGAGGAGAGTGTCATTGCAAGGTTTCACATGGATTATCCAGACAACCTGTCACAAGGTGCCGCCTCCATCTCTACATGGATTCTCCAGACAACCAAGTTAAGGTTCCGCCTCCATCTATGGTTCTCCTGACAGCCTATCTCAAGGCGCCGCTCCATAGGGTTACTCATGCGGAATCGTTAACCTTTCGTGAAGACAAGGCAACGATCTTGCCGACCACGGCCTTCTCAGTCCCCTTTAGTCTACGATAGCACTAACAGGGAGACAAGACATCACAATTATCTTATTAATGTTTAAACCCCGCCCATGGTTTATTACTTAGGTTATCACTAATTAATCTAACTCTACGTGGGTTACCCTGACAGCCCCTTTGTGCGCCGGCCCCCACTAGAGCCACTCTCTCTAAACACTCAACACAAAAATCTCCAACTCAAACAGATTGTATCAACAAGGAAAAACTGAACCAACAATGGATCAATCGCGAGGCTTAACCTTCTCGCCCACAATCATGTGCATACATTCACAAAACGATACAAACCAAGGATACATTAACATCACCACCAAAACCAACATAAAAGGGAAATCATTAAAATACGAGATCACAGCTAACATCAGTATCCAGCCTCTAGAAGTTCTAAACACAACTTAGGCTCCTACGAAAGGTAGAGTAAATCTAGGTTTTCCCACATGGCATACCCAACTAAAGAAAATCAACTAAAATAAAATAAAATAAATAATCTCGAGAGTGAGCAAATCATAGAACAACGCCAACAACTCAATAAACTTCACCAAAATCATAAATCAACATCTCAAGAAAGTTCGTTCGATAAAATTCAAAGCACAATTTATTTCTAATTTACAAACCTACACTATAACGTTGCACTATTCAATTTATTTATAATCACATAGCTTATTCCTAATCTTTTCAATTTCACTATATTATGATAACTTGTAAAAATTATTATTATAATGAATTTACAATCCCAACATATATATATAAAATCAAATATTAAAAAAAATTCATTATATAATTTGGCAATTAATTTATTTATATATATATATATACTTATATATATATACTTATATATATATAAATATATATATATATATATATTAAATAATATAATATATATATATATATAAATATAAATATAAAATAATTCACAAAAAGCACAAATTAAAAAAAACGAATTTAATTAAAACTAATTAAAAAAAGAACAAACAAATAAATTTTTAAAAAGGCCCGCATTAAAGCCAGCGCCCACAGTACATAGTATTGTGGGCCGTGGGGGGTATGCAGCCCCCACTGGCTACGCCCAGCAGCCTCGGCTGCTGTGCGCAGTCAGTGGTGACTACGTACTGCAGCCACCACTTGGGGCCCGTGGACGGTACGGCCGCAGCCGACCGTCCACCCCCCATAATATAAAATTTAATTTTAAAATTTAAATTTTATTTTATATATATATTTTTTAAAACTATAACTTTTAACATATTTCCTCTGGTACGAAATACGAAATGGATTCGTACTAAACACAATTAAAAATTCAAACAAAATTATTCAATAACTAAAATTTGAAATTTGAAATATGAATAACCCCCTTTTTTTTTATAAATATATATTTTTTAAAAGAACATTATATATATATATTTCATAATATAAAATAAACACTGAGGGTAAAATGGCTTTCTATAAAATTGGGTATTCAAATTTAACACACTAATAATATAAAGAAAATGATTTTTCCTTTCACAATAAATTTCATAGTTAAATTAGATTGACGAAATTCCAAAAATGATTTTCACTATAATTTTTATAGAAAAATTCAAACGTTTATATCAAACAACTTTCAATCACAAAAACCTCTTTCCAAGAAAACATAGAGAATTGATTTTCAAAAAACACAGCAACCAGATTTCGTTTATGGAAGAATAAAATAATAATAACTTAAAAGAAGAAAACCTGGAGACCTTCGTTCGATGGAGAATCCAACACAATAATCTTCTTTCGAACGTAGAACCCCTCTATAGCTTCCTCTCGATTTCCTCCTGCAGCTCTATTTTCTGAATCTATCTTTCTTCAAAACAATTATTTTACCCAGAAGCACAAAACCCCAAAACTATTTTTCTTTTACAGATCAAAACAACAGAGAAAAACCCCTGTCCGAGAATAATTTCCTCCTCAAAATAATAAAAATAAAATAAAAATCAATAAAGCTCTTCTGCTTTCTTTTCTCAAAATCCTCTTTTTTTATTGGTCCTTTTTCCAGCTTTTAAAAGCACAACTTATCTACAATTTTTAATTAAAATAATTTATTTAATCAAGATATTATCTACACATAATTTTCTAATTTAATAAAAATATAATATTTAATTATCCTCATCAATATTAATTTAATTTAATTTCTTGCATTTTAATTAATTAAATATTTTTTAATTACAATAATTAATTTACTATTTTACCAACCTATAATTAAATCAAGTAACAATGCAACGTTAATTAATTATCTTATAAAATAAGATTAATTAATTAAACACTAACCATAAATAAAATGAATACTCAACAATCAAACTACACAATAAGGACAAAACTTCAGTCATGACACAACGACTCACAACAGACGATGGACTTGGGACGGGGACACTTCCAAATCTACTCCCTTTTTCAACATTTTATCCGTTGGGTAAATTTAATGCTCACCCTGTCCTGCTGAAGCAGGTGGAATCGAGACTTATTCCTGCAATCCTGCATACCAATAAACGTCAAGTAACACATGTTTACATATATAATCAAACATCCTATCGTGAGAAGGAATTGCAGTGTAGCAGGACACCGTAAACGAGTGGTGCTACACTGTCCTCTCACCTAAGCTATTCTAACAATTACAATATCAATGATAAAATAACATTCTAAATAAACAATCATAAGATAACATGATTACTTATCAACTGCATCATAATTTAATACTAAATCCAATTAATATCATCATACAATCATCACATCAAAGTAAATAACATTACTGAAAGATTATTGAATAAGCAAATAATCCAAACAATGCACAGAGTATCATAAATCATACTAACAATATCAAATGTAGCAAACAACTAAACTATGCATCCGCACACACCAGGTCGGTGAACTAATCACCATCACAAAACAGTATCACACTAACATATAAAAGTATCAAATTCAAACAATATGAGGGGTATTATAGAGCTGATTATTAATTTCGCAAGTACTTAATATTTGGTGGATGAAGTCTTCAAATCTCAATATTTATTGCTCAAAATTAATGGGAAATGGGATGAGTAATTCAAAATAGAGTTTTGTATTTATGTCAAGTTGTGAACTGAAAATTGAATAGTTTAAATTATTTATTAATTAGGAAACATGTAGAGATTTGACCATTTTTTCCATGTGTTTGGACAAACATCTTGTAAAATTATAGAAGTGGGAATGCAATATTGAATAATATTTTTTTTATTTGTAGAAGTACTTTGAATTTATTATAAATAACATTTTATTTTGTTTCATCCTAAGGTAAGAGTAGGGACATGTACATCTACTCATGAGAAGTAGTAGTGGAACTGGCCTCACTATACTCACTATACTTTCATCCAAGGATAGAGACAAACACATCTACCCATGGAACCAAAGATAGGAACTAACACATCTACCCATGGTTTTACAAGAAGTTTGGATAGGGACAAACATGTATCTATCTAACATCAAGGTTATGAAAAGGGACACACACATCTGCTCACAACAATTATGACTAGGGACAAGCACATCCAACCATAATTATGAAACTCTTGCGACTAGGGACAAACACTTCCAATCACTTATGCCATCTTGTGAATAGGGAAAAACATGTATCCATTCACTAACAATCAGGAATTATGATTGGGGACATACTCATCCAACCACAACATAAAAAGCTTGAGAACTAAGTCCTTGTTGTGTATGTAGCCACCATTATAGATCGTTGCCACTCTGATCACAAATGATATGAGACAGTTGTTGCTTCCACCTGGAAACCGATCTTGGCATTAGTCATTTTTGCACAATTTGTTTGGTCACTAATGCAACTTCATGACCTTGTCGTTAGTGATTGACGAGAGGTCGTTGAATTTCCTCCAACCTCCATTGCCTCTTACCTCCAATAAAATTGCTACTTACATAGAAAATTTGTCTTTTGAGGCTCATTTCATCAATTGTAAGGAAAGAATATATCCTCCCCCACTTGATGTTAACTTCTTATAAGGAGTGACAAATACCACCGATCATGCACTCCAATTGACACAATTTTATTTATTTATAATTTTTAGCCCTTTTAAATTCACACATACTTTTGATGACATGAAACTTACTAACTTTATAAAATGGATCCTATTCTAGAATGACACAACTTGACTTTGACTTTACACAAAACATTTCTATAAGAATTAATAAGACACCTAAATTAAATAATACAAAACAACTAATTTAAATGACTCAACTCTTTCACTTCAATCATACCAGCAAAAAACATTATGAAGCATAATGAAATAATATATTTTTAAGACACCTAAGCAGATAATAAATCAACCTACTTTACGAACCTATCAAAACTTAACTTGACATCTATGTACTAAAGATGGATTATTAGTGTGCCCATTTTCTTGGTGAGGTTGTGGCTACTGGAAGAATGGGTGGTGATACCAACAAGAATGACTCAAGAATCAGAGGAAATGATATCACATACATTGACATCAAGGATTTGGTCACCATCGTATTTGACTTGCATAGTAGATACAATCCATGATCTCGTTGCTAATGTTTTCTACGGAGACACCAATATAATCTGCTATCTCATATACGAGGGCAATATTTGATATCACAAACTATAATGTGGTCCATTACTCAGCCCCACGGTTGGGATTAACCATCACACACTAAGTGCTGACTAGCTTAGGTGGATGATGTGGGGCCCTCTAACCATTTCGTTCCCGTTATGCTTTCCGTTGCGCTCCTTTTGACTCTTTGCAATTACATTCACTACAGTTAAGTTTGAATTCACCTTTGAATCCCTCCTACCCAATCCATTAAAAGAAGCGACAAGAAAGTAAGTACTCCTTCTCACCCATTTCATTTTCTCAGATGACCAGAAGACATGATGCCCAAATCTATTTGCATGAAGAACCTTTGGCTACTGTTTAGGTAATCTATACAGATTTCATTTCCTTTTCATCAACTAGAGTTTTAATTTTCTTGAATTTGAATCTAAATTGTACCTATGCATTTTTTTTAAAGGAATGAAAGGATCATTTGTCTGTAATCTTTCAAGATACAAGATGTTTCATAGACGAGATCATTGTGCATTTCCCTGAGAGCGAAGATCATATGGAGAAATAATTAAGAGATTACATTCAAAAGGCAAAAAGAAGAAAGTGTAATCTTGAGTATTTATGTTAGCGCAAGAAACTATAATCTTGCATATTTATGTTCACATGAGAAACTGTTATCTTACATTTATTCTTTACTAGTTATAGGACAAATTGTGAAAGAAGAAGATTGAAATCTTGTTGTAGTTACTAAAGATCATTCTTCTTCCTTTTGGAATGGTAGAGTGGATTTGTTTGTTCTTGTTCTTTGAAATCTATAAATTTTGAGAACGTTAAATTGAAAATAAAGATTTTAGTTGTTGAAGTTTATATTGGATTTACGTGTGGAATGCAATAATATGATTAATATATTTTTGTTCCGCTAAAATCGTTGGAAGATTGCATTTTCTCTTGTTGATCATAATATTGTGAGTTAAAAACAAAAATATATTTTTCAAATGAGGACTACTATTATCCGTTGTCATATGTGAGGCAACATTAGCCATAACATTGACATGCTTGTTATCTTTTTGGGGAAAGCATTAATGGTAAATACGCTGAAATAATCAAGTAATTGTAAGTCTAATTCATGGTATTGTGCAAGTTAAGCATCTTTGGTCTTATAATCACTAGTAACTTGTCTATCTACCAATTGTAAATCACCATGTATATCAATAGATTTCTTTCAAGGAGTTTTCCATATATATACCATAATCAAATACTTCATCACTAGTACACAAACAACAATATATGACTAAATAAACTACTAAAAATTGCATATAAATGACTAACTTTAGTCACATGACTATTAGTGGTTTATTTGTAGTCATTTATAACACCACTAAATTTTTGACTAAGCAATTTTAGTCATTTATTTAGTCATTGATTTTAGTCATTAATTTGGTCATTGATTTGGTCATTGATTTAGTCATTTATTTAGTCATATATTTAGTCATTAATTTTAGTCACATGACTATTTTAGTGGTTTATTTGTAGTCATTTATAACACCACCAAATTTATGACTAAACTATTTTATTCATTTATTTAGTCATTGATTTGGTCATTGATTTAGTCATTAATTTAGTCATTTGTTTAGTCATGGTAGTGATTTGTTTAGTCATATATTTAGTCATTAATTTAGTCATTGATTGTTGTTAACTGGTCATTTATTTAGTCATGGTAGTCATTTATTTAGTCATTACTTTAGTCATATATTTAGTCATTAATTTAGTCATATATTTAATCATTGATTTAGTCATTAATTTAGTCATATATTTAGTCATATATTTAGTCATTACATCAAATCTCACTTAATTAATCCTCACAAATTTATGCATATAAACTTCAAGTATCATAGATATTCAAATGTTAAAAAACACCATGAAATGAAGACTAAAATGCTTGAACAAATATGATTGATCAGACACAAACTCAAATATATTACAAATCAAGAGGAACCACAACACAGTATTTATGAGTGGAGAAAAAACCACTTTGAAAATTTACTTCATTAAGCCTTATTGGAAAATCAAAATCTCATTGGTTACATTTAATGTCTCAATGACACTGTACAACTTACAGACACTATATAAACAAAATACTCCTATTTTCATATACTTATACTATTTTCCCTTTAACTGCAGTCCTTTTGGAAGGGCAACGACCTCCTATAGGGGCTTGACCCATTTAATCCCCTTGCAAATCCATAGCTTTCCTGCCACTATTGGTTTCAGCTCCTCCAAAATCTTCCTTGTTGGTATTCATGACCTTTCACTTCTCCAATTTGGAGTTGTAGGCTGAAAATAAGGTTTCGAATTTTGCACATCAAAAACTCAGAAAAGTCAAATAATGCAGAGGATAAAATTCAAACATTTTTTTTTCCTTTTCCAACTATGACACCCTAAACTTAGGCGCTAGATATAGTGAATGTATCATAATTAGATATAACATCCATCAAAAGCATATTTGGAAGTAGATTTTTATCAGATATTATAGTTGCAAGTTCCACTAATTATAATAAAGATAAATAGTTTTACCTTTTTGCATCAACTAATGCAATTCTGATAACTTTTAGAGGATTGAAAATGCTAGCCTTTATCATATCAACATACTCACCTACAAGTTGCAACACAACATTAAACTTATTAATTAGACTCAACATCTAAGAAAGAAAAAGAAACTTCAAATATTATCAATTTAGTAAAAAAATCATCAATTTCAAAGATCAAAGTAGCCAATGCTTCACTCTCTACATCCCCTACTACTATCAAAAAAGTCCTTTGTTTCTGTGATAAATGCAACAAGAAATCATATTATTTGTCAAAACTTATCACTATGTACTTATGAACTCAAGATCATTTAAATTGTCAAAACTAATCGACATGACTACCTAATTTTTTTCTATCACATACACTTTGGGTATACAAAATCATTGAGAATCCCAATTATTGAACTAATAAATTCAACAACGCAACAAAATTATATCTTAAGTAAAATGTAAATCAAATCAACATTACATGTATCAACTTATCAATTGATCTCAAATTGTATATACACCTTTTTCATATAGCTTAAGGACATCTACAATAGATATGCACAAAATGAATTTGGTGGAAAGACTTTAAAAATTTCAAGTGAATACAATTTACAGGTGTAAAGCCAAATTCCACAACCATTGCCAACATCCTCCCTGCTTGTGCCAAAATGGGAGCTTCAAAACAAGATATGAATATCCATCAATGCATAGATAATACATCCCTATAAGAAATATTATAATCCCTCAATTAAATATTATTATATATTATTCTATTGGGGGCAATTTACTTTATCAGGGGGACTTTACTTTACTAGGGAGACTTTTGTTTAGAAAACCTAGATCACTAGCATATCAGCTCATGTGAGAGGTCAATAACCTACTATTAAGCCTACACATGGCACATGCATGCACAAAATAACAAAGAAAAATAAAGATCATGCATCACACAATAAGTATAAGACAAAAAAATGTCAAAAGAGTTGTGTTAGGACTAAAAAAAATAGTCCCACATATTTGCATTAACATCTATTCATTTATCTCCTAGTCCTTACAAAATCTCACCAGACTCAATTTCATGATCTAGACAAATTACTGAGGTTCATGTAAGAAATCCATTTTTGTAACCAACATACCCAAATAATCACATTCATGAAATCCATTGAAGTCCTTTGATACCATCGGGCTAACAATACTTTGTCGGTGGAACTCCTATCACCACCCCACCGATAGCCCTATAGGGGCAATTCATATCCTTACATCAGCGTAATATCCTTCCATCGTCGTAGCTCTGGTGCATCAACGGAATGAATGATGAAGCTCCCCTGATAGCCCGATATAATCATGGGGTATCAAATTCTAACACTTATCGGTGAAGTTGAGATGCATCGGGGTAACATTGTTTGATGTCTTACCGATAGACCAAAAGAAAAACACTTATTGGTGGAGAAGGTGGCCATCGGTGGAAAACGAACCAAGGTACCAACAATATAGTGATGAATGATTACTACTAGCTGATGTGGTGTTAAAAGCATCATCGGGATATTTAACATAAATGCTCTCCCCGATGACAAGACTAAAGCAGGTGGTATATTAATGAGCCAACATAGAGGTGAATTGCACCAGGAATTAATCATACAATTTTCAAAAACCAGAAAGGCTACGCTAAGGGAAAAAGTAGAAAGCATAGAACTCAGAGCTCTCATGCAGTGAAGCTAGGAGAAGCAAAAATTCACGTAAGTACTCCACTCTTAGCTATAAAGTTGCTTTTTTTCAAAGTTTGCAAGGGAAGAAAATGTGGAAAAACCTAAGGAAAAGAAACAAAAAATTGAAAAGAGGAATTTAAACCAAGACTTGATAGACCAATGTCCGGGGTTAGGGCCAAGACCCAAAAGAAGTGTCCAAGAAAGTAAATTGTTAGATAAACATAGGGGTCTTGGGGATGTTTGGACACCACACTGGGGCTATGAGCTTTTTATGTATCACTACAGAAAATAATTCAGATTTCAACCAATTTGTAACCCATGGAGACTAAACTTAGGAAGACTTGTGGTGCCAAATGTGTTCATCAACGTAGAATTAGTGAAAGATCTGGCCAATCGGTATAATGCCAAGAAAAGAACCGTCCAATCACCAAATGGGGCTGATATGCTTGTTATCTCCCAAGACCTGATCCCTAATGTATTTTAGTTAGAAGGTCCCATGAACTTGCCATTCACCATTAAAGAATTTTTGACAGAATACCGTTGCATGGATACTAGTTACAAGAGATGGAAGCTAGCTTTGCACAGACCTAAGAATGAGCAAGGTCAACTCAAAAAAAATTGAGCAATGAAAACCCTCCATTTCATATAGATTTTTTTGAAGAATACTTCCAATATACCTACTACTCAACTGGTCAAGTCTTGGAAATTGAGGTTCCACCACTTATGTCTATTGCACCGATGGTTCTAGCAGCTGATATACAAAGCAAAGATGCTAGGTCATCCGACTATGAAAACTATTTGGTGAATGCCATAAA
This sequence comes from Sequoia sempervirens, assembly GCA_007258455.2. Lineage (NCBI taxonomy): Eukaryota > Viridiplantae > Streptophyta > Pinopsida > Cupressales > Cupressaceae > Sequoia > Sequoia sempervirens. The sequence goes on along the minus strand of VDFB02193867.1, from coordinate 7,680,763 downwards.
TCAAGGGCTTGAAAGAATAAAAAACAATAGTGATTGCATAAATTTCAAACACTATTCCTTGTTAATGCATTTACTTTTATATGAGGAACATGCTAGAAATGTGTGGGGTAAAGAATTAAGAATCAAAGACACAGATAAAGATGGAAACTTTAAACCTGTACAAATTTGGACTGCACTATGGGATAATCGATGTGAGAGGTCTCACTATTTATATTTTGAAGAATATTTTGTTAAACCACTAATGAAGTTGCTAGGCTATTCATATGATCACAATTTATCCCCTGAGGTGCAGAGATTTTTGATACCTAAGGAAAACAACCCAAGAGGCAAGGTCAACCATAATTGGGGGGACTGGTATGCCTTCTCCGATTGCACAGTAATAAGGGTTTATGGATTTGAAAGGGTTTCACATTTGCTATCCCGAGTGGTTCTTAACAAAGTTGCTTATTTGGAAATAGTACGATAATTAGCAATGTTTGATACTAAACATCTCAAGAGTCATAATAAACAATCACTCTTGCCTAGCACTCTTTGTTTTGGAGATTTCACAGTATGTGCCGTTGAAGGATATGAAGAAATTGATGATAAATTAGCTCATTACAACCTTCCTCTTGGGTATGAAAGAAAGAAATTTGATGCAGAGGGATTTATTCATCAAGCAAGATTAACTCAAAAAATTTCAAGGTATGAGCATTGGTTTGCACTTGATGATGTGATTAGGAACCGAGATGAAGCTTCCACTGGTGAGAGAATGGCTTCATATAATAAAGTTGTGCTTGCAGAGGAATGGAAGAGAAAGAATGTCCCATCATATAGAGAAGCATTTGCTGATATACAGGATCCCTTGGCTAGGATTGAGCAACTTATTGCTCATATGAATGAAATAGTAAAAGATGTGCCCTCATACATTTTGGATACATCTCATATGAGTTACACAGGAATGCAGGTTGACGATGTGGAGCCTTTGGATCACATACCTTCACAACCCACCCCTAATGTATGTTTCTCCACTGACAATAGTGAAGAGGAAGGAAGTGATGAGGAGAGTGATGGAAAGGAGCAACCAGTGGAACAAATAAAGGCCCCTGTGATTACACAATATGAGCCCCCTCGGGAACAAATAAAGGCCCCTATGATTACACAGTATGAGCCCCCTCAAGAACTTGTAAAATTTGAAACATCACATGAGTTATCTGATGACATTAAGGTCAACGCTGGTCATAAATTCATTTCTGATAATGATTTTGTTAAAACTCCCGAGTTCAAATCATTTGTCTATGAGTATAAGGGGAAGAAAATAAGACAAAAGGAGCAAGACATTACTCTTGAAAGGAAGCTAATGCCTTAGAAGAATTGAAAAAGGAAGTTGACAGGGAAATGCAATCCATCACTCCTAAAAGAGGTAGAGAATTACTTCAAGAGGCTGGGGCATTACTTCTACCAGAATGGGACATGAGTTCAACAATTGTGTTCAACAGTTTCAGAAAAGGAGGGGATACAACAATGAACTTATCAAAGGAAGCTAGTGATAAGATATATTCAGGGTCTGGATACAATCCAGATGAGGATGCCTTGCTTATTTGGTCACTATACCCTCATGAGAAGAGGCCGACAGTGATTGAAAATCCTAATCAAGTATTTGGACACCTTTTGGTCAAAAGAGTTGCAAACATTAATCCCTTAGAAATTGCAGAGCTGAATGTCAATGTGGTAAAATTCACTAGAGCACAAATTGAAAAATTGGTCAAAGAGAATGAAAATTTGAAAAAGCAATTATCACATCAAATGGAGAAGTCATCTTCCTCTTCTGCTCCAAAATTGTACGCTCCATGGCTCGAAAAGGATAAGAGAGTGTTAGATGCATTAGCTGATGCAACCTATTGGAAAAAATCCCATTTGAAAGCCCAAGAAAAGTGTAAAACACTGGAAAAGGAGGTGAAAATCATTAAGTACAATGTTGTGTCCGAGATAATCAAAGAGAGGTTCAATAAGCTGATAAAGCAAGCTGATGATTATTGGGGTGTATTTAAGCAAATACAATCAACACTAGAGGAGAATTTCTGGTTACAAGGAAGAATGATTGATAAAAAGAAGGAACTTCTGGGTAAACAGATCCTGAAAGACCAAACACTGCAAAGATATAATGACTTGGTGAGATCCCACAACCAATATCAAGAAAGACTCGAAGAAGACCTCAGTTTTTTTAATTTGGTTCTTTCACTCCATGAAGGAATCTTCAAGAAAGGGATGATTGGAAAGAAAAATTTACAGAGTTTCTAACAATTGCATTGTAGGAGAGCAACGATGAGGATATGGTCTTGTAGAATACTCATAAACAAATTGAGAAATTCATGCACATAGAGTATGATATGAAGGTGGTCATATCCAATGCCAAAACTCATGCAAAATAGGGGTACATTGATCACCTCTCAGATTTTAATCTGTTTATAAATCGAGTAGTGGATAATCTGGGCACAACTAAGCAATAGTCAAAATATGGTCTTGCAAAATACTCATAAAAAAATTGAGAAATTCATGCACATAGAGTATGATATGAAGGTGGTCATATCCAATGTCAACACTCATGTAGAATAGGGGTACATTGATCACCTCTCAGCTTTTAATCTGTTTATAAATCAAGTAGTGGATAATCCGGGCACAATTGAGCAACAGTCAGAATCGATCAGTGGTAATGATGTGGACCCTATCATATAGTAAAAGCTTTGAACATGTATTAGATGACCATGGGATTTTACTTGGAGATTAACGGATTGGTACACATGTTTATGATTGTGTTAGTTTCTTAAATTAAGTTCAAAATCATGTTTTGTTATCAAGAGTTGTGTCTTTTGGTTTGAAGCTTGTTGCCTCTCATGTATATAAGAGAGACCATGACGAAAAGAAGGATATAGGAGAAGATAGTAGGTGAATATGGATAGATAGACAATAGAAAGCTTCCATAATGTTTCCATTTCAAAAGAATATGTTGCAGATATAATTTTGAGGAAATCAATGAAATATTTTTTTGATTATGTGGCTTTATATTGGTATCAATTGTTTGTTGAAAATATTCAATTATCTAGTTGTCTCTAGTTTAATATTTCCTTATTATTTATATTGGTATATCAAGTATATATTCAATTTATCAATGCACATTTGTCGTTTGATGGAGGAGCATCTATTTTCCTCAGACATGCAAAATTTGTCATGTTGCACTATATTTAGCAATTCTGCAAAACTTGACAAAAATGACCTACAACAACTTTTGATAGTTTGCAATTTTACAATTTTTTTGCAACTTTGTATCTTTTACCCAATTGACTCTAAAATCATCCTAATTCATAGTGAATGGTCTCACAAGACCTAATTAACATAAAATGACTTCCTCAAATGCTAAAATTAGCTACTAAGATGCAATGGCCTTCAAATTTGAAAATGGAAGCTTAGGTGCTCTTGCACCAACATGTATGCTAAATGTGGGATCATAGACAAGGCACTTGAAGTGTTCGAAAAAATGCCTCAAAGAAATGTGGTATGATGGACTACAATAATTGTAGGATATACACAAATTAGACCTGTTGAAAAGGCTTTAGAAACTTTGAAGAAAATGCAATTTGCAGGTTTAATTGCAATTTGCAAGTTGTTCCAAAACAACCTATGGTGAATTTGGGATATGTTTTAGAAGTCATTAAAGGGTATCTAAAAATGGTTTTATATCTTATCTATAGTGCTTAAGGATTGAAGGAATTGAGAGATTGAAGCCTATTTTTTATGAAACTTGTCTAAGTGAGGTTGAATGGTGCTCCTGATTGCTATCAGGCTCCATGTTGGAGATTCCCATGCTAACAATAGAGACCTTTTTGGCAGATCAATATATGGATATTGAACCCACCATGCCGGTCTACCAAGATTATGGGACCATTATCCAATCATCAAACAAACAAGATCAAATCACTTAAATGAAATATAATATTGACCTATAACAAGTCAATGAAAGAATATAATAGAAAGGTGAAGGTAGAGGAAAAGTTCTTGGCCTTCACATAAATTTGATGAACCAATTTTCCATTAATGCAACTCAAGAAATCAACCAAGGTAGCAAAGAATTAAAAATCCAATGGGGGCAAGGAACCAATGCTTTGGAAAAGGATTTAGCCAACCACATAACAGGTGGGAGCACATTGTACTAGATAAATCTTATGCAAAATAAGGTGGGGGCAGTTAGTTCCATTTTCTGTAATGTGGTATGAGTCCAACAGGTAACACTATGTCAGGTTGGGGAGCTCTTCTTGGAGGTTCTAAATGATTTGCCTCTTTTTTATAAGACTGTGTTGGCAGTGCCACCTGGATCACAATTGTTTTGTGGGATTCCACACCTAGACAATGAGGTGTAGTTGTGGAAATCTCATAGAGAGAAGCTACAAGCTGCCATGATGATTTTGTCGAGAAAATTTATATCAAAGTCTTGCTTAGTGTGGCTTAAGACATGTGCAAATGATATTCTCTCTACAGATAGGCTTTGGGGAAAGTATTTGCTTGATCTTGTGAAAGGTGGCAAGGAACTTGCAGGGAATGAAACATTGATCAAAGAAATTGTTGTCAAATAGATTGCACCCGAATGCTTGAATGGCTAAATTCAGCAATCTGTTGAAACATGGGAACTATCTTCAGGCTATGGGTATTCTTATGGCGAAGATAGACCTCCATATTCTAGGCTAGTTCCTATATGATGATCAATTAGGTACTTGAATGATTTGTTTTGGGAAAAGGATAAGAAGGATTGAACTAAATGCATGAACTAAAATTAAACTTTGGTGATGCACCTAAATGATGCTAAACTTGCAGAATGATTCACAACTTATACCCTCGGGAAAACTTGTTAACACAGTCCAATTTGAGCACTTTGAACACATTAATAATTCATTAAAAGGATATATATATTCTTTCCCTATTAAGGAAAACAGATTTTTCACAAATTAAAGGAAAAAGAAAACAACTTTTGAGCACAATTAACGACCTATGACGAACTGCAATTGTATATACACATGCATAAACAAGACAAAAATTTGAAGGTTTCGAAAATGAAACTCATCAAAATTGCATCAAATTATTTTAACCATACAAAACACCTGAAATTGGAAAGTGAACTCTATTTCAATTAATATCATGAAGGAAAACCTCTACAGAAATGTTAACTTATGTAACCTATAAAGCTGTAAAACTGTATTAATGTAAAAAGCTAAGTTACAAATCTTTCTCTCTGCAAAAGGTATGCCAGAAGAGATGAAAAATAAGAACTAGAGGAAAAAGACATAACTTTTTCCAATATGTACAAAATAGGCATGGACAAAGCAGCCAAAAATGGAACTGAATGATAACTGAAGTGAAAAATTGCATCTTCAATGTGAAATCCAAGTAGAAGAGAAAACCCTGATAAAAATAGCTCAAAATTGAAGAAAACTGCACTTTGTGCTTAGAAAAATCCACCTCTCCATGTGCCTGACCAAAATACCTCGTGAACTGATGTAGAACTGAAGCTATGTCTCAAAAATATCCACCATTCACTCCACTTTGCATGACTAGTTAACTCCAAATTAGAACTCCAATTCCACTTTTTGTCTTTGATCCCTTGCATGCTTTTAAGTGAAGGTGAGCAATTTAAATAATATTAAAGTAACCAATAAATAATTACTTTAATATATATTATGTTTTTGTCTCCATTTTTTTCATCTATATGATAAATATTAAAGCAATTTATAATTCATTGCTTTAATATTATTTACAATATAATCTTCACTTAAAACATGCAAAATGATAGAAAGAGGGGAAAACAAAGAGTTTTTTTACAATTTTCAAAGCTTGCATGAAAATATTAAAAGGTATAATGAACACCTAATGCACAAGTTTTAAAATAATGAAAAGCTTAAAAATTAAGGCAAAAATCCTTAAGTGAAAGGTCAACCATATTAGGGTAAACAAAAACCCTAAAAGACTCGTGGCCAAGCATTCATTTTACTCTTTTTATAATGAGACAACAAAAATGGGTGCCGCCATGTTGCTAGGTAGAGCTCAAATAGCTGATTCTTCAACATTTCTCATTATTTCTAGTTGATTTTTTTGAAGATTCTTATAGAAAAATGCAAGGTAAGCTCCTCAAATAGAAATCTGGGAATTTTTCAAAGTTTATTCATTTTGAAGGCGTTATTGGGCTCCCATAGCAGTGGCTGTAAGTAATGTTCCGATTTAAATTTTGTTTCTTATTTGTTGACTTCTCCTTCTGCTTGGAGGCCGCCATGGTTGGTGTTGGTTGTAACTTCAGCAGGAATTTCTTTTATTAGAGAAAAAACAATAGAAAAACTGAGGTATACCCTCCATTCATTGAACCTCGCATTGCTTCTTTTCTTGTGCAAAAATGTGCTCAATTTGGATTCAATATAAACAAAAATGTATGAGCATATCTTTATCTACTCCAGATGTTCAAATATTTACCCTTCATAGCACACCTATAAGATAGGTTTCTTGAAAACCCATGATTTTATTGTATTCGACTTTTACTTAAGTCTCAGCTAGGATTTCTTGCGTAGAAATGAAAAAAGGAACCTCTATATTTATCATTTTCAGGCATGCATTTGAACATCGGAATAAGGAAAACTGTATACATACAAAGCAATGTATTCATGTTGCTCTTACTTTCACTGTTAGGTATGCACATCCTCTTACTGTCAACAATTGAGTATGACTGTATCTGCACAAGATTCATATTTTTCCTCATTCATCTTCATGCATGGCTTCTAAGCCCCTTTGTAATTGAAGATATTTGTGTGCTATTTCTTCAATCTTCATTTGACTTCCCCTGTATAGAGATTACTCAAATTGCTGCCCCCATATTTAAACATCATGATATTTGGGTTAAGATCATAAATGTTGCATTTAAATTCATGAATACATTGTTGATTGTAGGCGCACATGAATACAACTGTATGACCTTCTTTCACCCAGCCTTTGAAAGGAGACTATAACGTATCTTCCAAGTCTTTTTGATTAACCTTTCTTGCAAAGACAGATATATGTTTCCCTTGCTACAAAAGCTTCTTTATATGCATCCTCAGAGGCTTCTTTAATATTAAAATTTGGCAACTTTTGGTTCCCTCAAAATATGCATAAAAGATGAATCCTCCAAGACTTCTATAGGATTTTTATATGAAAATACTAAATAGAATTGTATTGTATATTGCCCAATTTTCATCATGCTATATTAATAAATAATGACAGTCCCTATCAACTTTGATTTGAAGTGACTGATTCATTGGTCTTGGATTGTCTTTGTACTTTGCTCATTACTTCACTATTCATGGCTGTCACACTTGAAGTCATGTCTTATACTTTCTTTTGATGCATGAATTCCTCTTGAAAAGCAATATACCGTTGTTTTTTATCAAAGAGATCGTTATCTTTTCTTTTAAAATGTCGTCCCATTTAATGAAGAAACTTATGCATTCAATATGGTGTTTGTTTCAGCTTTATTCACTATATTGAAAATTTGCATGGATCACTGTGGTGACTTTTCCTTACATACTGTTTATGTCATTGTTTATGAGCTAGGATCAACCCTTGTGGGAGCCACATTTCTCACCACTCACAACAATATCTGTTGATTGAAATGATCTAATTATACCTGTTTCTGCACACTAAACAAACAAATTAGCAAAATAATTGAAGCTGAAAGCTTCCATTGAACTCTGTGCTCCTTGAACATTTTCCTTTTTGATGACTTAATCATCTGGTGAATGCCTAATTGAATGTGTATTAAATTTTTGTTGGTAATGTAGGCATATGATTGATCTTGATTCTTCATTGCTCTAACACCACCTTTTACAATCTTGCAGATGCATTTGGAACTCAAAATTGTCGTAGCTTGGAGACACGACAATTGAAGACTTCAAATGTGACAACAATTCGTCATTCTAGGAAATGATGAATCACCTTCTCCCTTATACCTATATTATCTTCGGTTGTGTTGTGCACATTTCTTCCTTGTATTCATTAGTTGATTAAGAAAATCAAATTAAGTTACTCCCACGGCTTGTGTGGGACTTTGTTTTTTTTTACAATATGAATAAAGTAGCATTGTTATGCAATTTAACGATTTCTTCTATTACAAACATTTGCAAAATAACACCAAAAATTCACAAGTAATCAGATTTTGGAATAGAATGAATACTTTAGCAGAAATATTGTACCTTTCAATGAGAAATGCAATTCAGCTTTGCCTATTTTTGAGGTGTAGCTAAAAATAGGTAATAGAAACATTAGAAAGTCTAGATGCATTTGAAGGGAGCTTGGAGTGGCTAAAAATGGTTTTTGGTTCAAATGTTGAGTTTCCATGGCAATGCATGTGTGAGATTATTTTGAAGCACTTAAAGAGTCTGTGGGATGAACTTTTTGAAAGCATGTTTATTAGTAGGATGAAACAAATAATAGCTAATGGATTTGCAGATTTGTGTGAGAGAGTTAAGGTTGGTAAATGCCTTGAAGTTACATCTCTGGAAAGTTACAAAGATGTTGAAACCCATTTGCACAAATTAATTACTAGTGAGGGTTGGCTTTTCAAGAGAGGGGACCTAAAAAGTGTCAATTTACCTGGGTTGACTTTTAGATTTATGATGAAAAATGATGAAGACTGGTTTGGTCACCTTAACACTTATTTTGGAACTGAGGTTAGTCAAATAAAAGATACCATAGATGAGGGGTCCAAGAATATTCTGGAAGACCTCCTAAGTTTTCTTCATGCACATAAATATCCTTCATGGATAAATGATTTAGCACCTTATTTGCAAGAGCAATGCTTCCATTTTATCTCAAAATTGATTGTTGAGATTGAAGAACATCTTGTATAAAGAAATGAAAAATGAGGAGATGCCAGAAAAATGAACAAGGAGACACTAGAACCGACATTTATAGTACAAAGGGCACTTTTCTTAGGAAGGATTTTAGTTGCTCTCCGTTTTCATTCAACTTCCCTTCCACTAGTTCTTGGCTCATCTCAGCTCTAGTTTGTCGACAACAAAGATTCAGTTTGAGGGAAAGGATCTTCGACTTTTAGATATTCCAGTATTGATTTTGATTACCCTCTTCTAGATAGTTCTGGAAGACAAATACTAATGAAAGGGGTTGGTTTGAAGCCTGAATCATAGGATAAAAATAATAGCACCAAATTGAATAAACTGAGAAGAACTATGCACAATCTTTGTATCAGAGCTCATAGCATGTGGCTATTGTGGATAACTAAAGAGCTTTCAGGCATTCTCACAATAGATCTAAGGGAGGATGATTCTTCATCCATGAAAACTCCTATGAAGGGTCGTATTCTCATTTGAATTGCATATTTTTTTTGCTATGGCTTATGGAGTTGGTTTCATTTCCACGATTCATCCAATCATTGATCTCTTCTTGCAGTTTTCATGAGATTTCTTCTAGTTCTGATTTAAGTCATCATGGTTTATATCTGGATATATTAATAATCGAATGAGAATAAAGCATCTAGAGTAAAGAGCTACATTTGATTCTTTTAGTCACTTCAAACTCTTTATTTCCCAATAAATGGAAAAGACTAACATGTGCCCTCTCAACCCTTCCAGTCCATATTAATCATGGAGAGGTAATTTGTAAGCATGTAGAAAAGTATCAAACGAGAGCTAAAAAGTTAGAGATTTTCATAGGGCCTATGAATCAGCTCTTGTTGTTTTTACATGAAAATATTGCTGTTTGTTTTCTATTTATAATATCTATTAGCGTCATTTGGGAACTCCTATTTTTTGGAATTCAGTAAGAGTTCTCAAACAAAGTAGGATGACATCTACTGTACAACTGAACATTTAAATGGAATTTGAAGGATGATTTTATTTAATTTTTAATTTGATTCCTTAAGGCAGCCTCATAAAATGCCCTTTTCTGATTGTATATCAAACTTCCTACTACTTCTTTTCTTTTACTACTACAAGTCACAATTTTAATGTTGTATGCTTGCTTCATCTCTTGTAGTTTTTTGTTCCATGATTTCAAGGCTTACCATTTATTAGTTTGTGATTTGTAGGGTTGGGAAGAAACTAAATTGAAACAAGAGCATGAGGGTGGAGGTCAACTACAGTTAAGGTTGGTAAATGCCTTGAAGCCATAGTTACATATCTGACAAGTTACAAAGATGTTGAAAACCAAATCATGATGATCAAAAAATCAATCCCAATATTCTAAGTACACTTGTCTTCATGTTGGGCTGTTTTAAACAAGATTTGATTGAGTTTGAAACACCCAGTCAACTCTATTTGATTCCAAACAAAATTTTCCATATCATCTGAAACAAAACCCCTGAACTCCATCTGCTTCATTCTAACAGAAATAGCTAGAAGACTTCATACACCAAGGGTTCTATCGATCGGATGTGTCTTCTAGTTCTAGCAATGCATCAATGGTTCTATTTTTTCATTGACATGAGGATCTTCTATCGGTAAGACGAGGTCTCCTGTTCCCACGATGGTCTGCTGGGGATGTCGTTGGTCGAATGGTTCTGTTTTTAATGTTCAACTATAAGATTGACATACAAAAAGTCTAATAAAAAGGATAAAGGGATCAAGTCACTCAATGTTGGTATCAATATTACATTGCCCCCAAACCAAGCATACATCTAAAACCATAAAAGGAAATGGTCCAAGTTATAATGTGTTGATTTCTTAAATTTAAAATGAACATATATCCAAACATAATATAGTTATATTTTACGTATTTGATTTTAAAAAAGTCTAATAGAAAAGATAAAGGGATCAAGTCACTCAATGCTAATATCATGCCCAAATAGACCTATATAGCTTCAATTCCAAGGTATAATGTTTAAAAATGTATAGTTTAAATTAAAAAATAGACCTATATAGTCAATTGCTTCAATTTGAATACTTTGATAAGCATTCAAGGTTTTTGTGTCTTCTAGGAATAATGGCAAGATCAAGTTTGACTCAAAAATAGTCTAGAATGAGTAATTTGCATATGCCCAACATAAAACTCATCTAAATCTTTAAATACATCTCCTTTGAAGTTCAATCTAAACCAAATAATGAGGAAAATTAGCAAAATCTAAAATATTGAACTCAACACAAGGTGAACCTATAATATATAAATATATCAATTACCTAAGAAACAACCCTCCCAAAATTAGATCTACTTGCCTTCATTGCCTAGAAAATGAGCAATAATCTATCATATATGTGCAACAAATCTACCCATGGAATAATGCTTATGAACTATTCACAAAACTAGGAAAATAAATAAGGATGTTTAATATTTTATTTAATAGAGGAAATTAAAATGAGGGAGATACAAATATATAAGACTCTTGGATGCATGATCTACATGTCCAAGAGGTGATGAGATGAATCTCAATCACTCCCAATCAATATGTGGGTTAACCAATCCAACCAGATAGAGGTGGCCTTGACCAATTAAAGGTAGCACCTAACTACCATCAATAAAGGATTGATGAGGCAAAAATGGTATTTGTGTACATCAAAACAAGGCGAACACATGTGCCATCATTAACTACTTGGATAAGAATAACAAAATATTCCTTATATTTTAAATAAACTTATTAACACATACAATAGTGCACCATCTTGAAAATATTTTATTTGTAGTCAAAGTTATTTATTATAGTAAAATGTCATTCACTAAAAAAAAAAAAAAAAATATGAAAAGTAACAAAAATGTATACTTTTATTTTTTATTTTTGGAAGAATTATAAATTAAATTTATATTTTTTTATAAATCACTAAATATATTATTTTGAGCAAGATGTTGTTGGAATCAAGGAACACTGAGAGGGGGGGTGAATCAATGTTTTGCAATTTTTTACTTTATTAATCTGATCTTCAAAGCACTTATAACATTCAACCAAGAGAAAGATGCATGAACATAAAAAAAAATAACCACAACACCATAACACAAGGATTTTTTTTGTGGAAACCCTGCTAGGGGAAAAACCACGGTGGAGGTCAATTCACAATATTATCTGAGTATACTCAGAAGGATGTTTACAAAAATGGGAATGCACTTGCATTCAGGCACACTGCCTAGAGCTCATTGCTCAAAACAAAAAGGCTTATTTCCTTACAAAATTATTTGGATAACATCCAAAAGATTTAAACTAAGAAAGTAGCATTTGCAAATACCTAATTACAGTTCTAGTTAAGCTCATCAATTGAATTCTAGACCTTCTGTCTGATTCTGCTCTTCTGCTTTGTTTTGCTTTAACTCGCATCACAAAATCCTTATTACACAAGTGGAACTGTGCATAATCGCTCTACAATCTCTCTAACATTCGCAACACACATCAACTCACTTTGTACACACACCAAAATGATATAATTGATTGCTTATATATATCCGCTATTAAGGATTTAATCGCTTCATGTTGGCTTCAATAAAACATAAAAATATTTACAAACTATCGGCTCAAAACATAATTAATTTTCAATATGCACCCACCAAAGTTAGCCACAACATAGTGAGGACCCAAATCAAAATGCTCGAACACAAAAACACTTAAATAATTACTCCTCGAATATCTGCAACACGCTTCATTCACCAATTCGCCTTTCTTACGCTGATAAACAAAAAATTAATCAACTGGATCTTCTAACTTGCACACGGATCGATATGAGGCATTGAGATTCACAGATAACGTAGATCATATACCAAACAACCTTCCTTGAGATCCACAACTCAAAAAGATAACAACAAATTGCATATGAATCAATGAACACAATTATGTCGGATGCTCTGTTCTAGCTTGACTGTCTTCAATCTGTCTGTCGATATGATCAAATGCTGACGTGCGGATCAAATTACTGACAAGGGTTGCCATCAATGACAACACTAGAAAACATTTGTAGTGTCTCTTGCCAACAGATGTTGCTCAAGGGAGTGGCTCCCTATTATGTATATAAGACTAAATATGCATTCCACTATCCTTTGAGAGAGAGGACAAAAAAATAGTTTGTAAATTGAATTTATAAATATAGAAACCTCCCCTTAATTCCTCCAAACAATCCATTTTTGGGGGGAGAAAGGAGACACAAATTTTGAGCAATGAAATTCCTAAAGGTCTCTAAATTACACCTATGGATATGCTTGGAGAATAGTTTCAAGTAACATCTTAAGTCTACATTGTGTTTAAGTTCTCTTCCAAAGCTTCTCTTGATATCATGTGATGTGATCCCCCAATTATAATTGGAAACTACAATCAAAATTTACTTATGTTCTCCAATTATGTGAATTCTAAACATATTTATATCTAACATGTTGATGAAAGTCATCACAAAAAAATCTAGGGTGACATCAGCATGCACATTTCATGTGTCAAATAGTTTTCACCCCATCATCAATACTATCACCTCTTTAGCCGTAGGCACAAAGACAATAAACAAACACCCAATCTGAGTGGTTAGATCTTCCCATGGACAACTACAAGGATATCCTTTGATAATAAAATTTTCTTCCATCATTGCATAGAATGGAATTAACACCCATTTTAAAGCATTGCCCCACCCAAAAAATTCTAGATGTTTGATCATTGACTACCACCTAGTATCCTTAGGATTGCCTCAATCACATGCATTGCCAAAAATGTAGTTCACATTTTAGAATTTAAGTCATTTTCCAAACTAGGATAGCTTTTAGTTTAGTTTGATATGATTGTTGCACCCATTTGATGAATACCATTAATTGGTAGTAGGTTTGTCATCATATTTGTCGCTCTATAAATGTGCTTTATGAAAAATAAAATTCCAACCTATTTAAGAATGATACTATCAAATCCACCCTTTTTTAGCTTCTAACTTTAATTCTTTCATTCTATCATTATGTTTATACAAATTAGATAACCCCATTTAATATCCAACACCCACATATTTTTCTGTTCACACAGCGTGAGGCATTCATAGAGGGAATCAAACCTAACATCATTATTAGTTCCAAATTAAAGTTTTTTGAAAATAACCCAAATATGGACTCTGACCTCATCTCTCAAGATATGCAACCCCACATCTCAAGCCTTGGGATTACCTCAAGGCCCCCCATCAAAATTTAATTTTATTCTACCTTGAAGAGTGGCAATCAATTTCAATTTCTTCCTTCTCATGGCAGAACAATCCAGTGAGGAAATAGAACTTCCCACACATCTTGGAAGTGTCCAAACCTTGCTTACCTAATAGTCCCAATGAATGAATTATCTCCTTTTTGAATTCAAAATATTTACATTAATTAATTCATAGATTCCTACTTTGATTTTACTAATTTGATTGCCTCCACCAAAAAACATTTTTCCTTGAAAATGTAATTACTTCATTCTCTCTAGATTTGTCAAATAACTTGAGCACAAGGAAATAGGGTTCCAGCTTTTGGGAGATGAAACCTAGGGGTTTAGGACCTATCTCTATTTCACTTTAGTTCATTAAAGGAAACCTAAGAGATCTCAACCTAGTAATCAAGTTAGGGAAAGAGATATGTTGTAAGGTATCCTTGGGTGCGATTAATAAAGGGGGTTGACCACTAAGCAAGTGCTTAGAAAGAAAGAGATGAAATTACTATGCAAATCTAACTAAATGACCTAGAAAATGAAACTTGAATTCAAATAACTAAGTTCAACAAGATACAAAGAGGCACTTGGAAGAAAGATGTGGTCAAAACAAGCTCTAAAACCCTAAAATTCTACTATTTGAAGCTCATTGGGACTCATATGCCAGATTGGGAGATGTAGTCCTAGTCTAGGGTTTTCGGGTAGGAATTGGAATCTCTCAATGACTAACCTAGATCTTTTGAAAATTGGAAAAAAGTGTTGTACTGAGACTCATATTCCCAAGGTGGTGATTTAGTCCCAATATTAGGGTTTGGTTCAAACTCAGGTATCCTCTAGTGACCTTTTGTAGCTTCTCTCCTGTTAGATCTCCGAGTATGAAAGCTTGAATTTTGGCCTGTAGGTGACTTTTTGTCAAGATGGAAACTTCTTGACAACTATGAAAACTTTCTTCAATCTTGCAATTTAGTCTTCAAAGGATCTTCAAGCTCCAAAATACCTAGATCTGCAATCACACATGTAGAGAGAGAAAAATGTTGATTTGTTAGTGGATAGGGGTTTGCCTTGGTCAAACTCCGTTTTGGTAATCAAACCTTAATGAGAAATGAAACATGAATGAAATGAACATGAAACATAAGGTGAAACAATAGAACCTTGTTTGGAACCTTGTAGATCTGCAAACAAGGATGAAGTGGCCTCAATGGATGTAGATCTCAATCATAATTCTTGAGGAAATATTATGCCTTTGAATACTTGAATTGATCTTGAACAATACATCACAACATTAGCTCAAAACTATATGCATGATGCATCAAGCCTTTGGCATGATAATGGATCTTGATTTCTACAACAAATGATGAAGGAATCTACCCTTCAATGCCTTCTTGAATACACTTGAATACTCTATAATGCTTTTGTGAAGTCTTAGGATGCTTGAATCTTGATTGCTAGGTGAAATAATGATTTGAAGCCTTAATTATATAGGCATTCCATCTAATTTACCATTTATTAGATCCCAAATTCTGGCATTCATAAAATTTGAATTCAAAACCCTGATTTCTCACTCAAAACCCTAAAAAGGGGCCAAATGGGACTCATATGCCCAAGGTGGTGTATAGGTCCCATCTGGGGGGATTCATACGCCCAAGGTGGTGTATAGGTCCCATGTGGGGGGATTCATACACCCAAGGTGGTGTATGGGTCCCACCATGGCTTTTCGGGCTGAGGAAATGTCAAGGGGTTAGAATATTAAGTGTATTTATTGACTATGTAAATATTTTAGTTGAAATAGGCCTCAAGATGAATAATAAAGGGTCCTAGGGACCTATTAATGATGAATTGAAGGTCATAAATGCAAGAGGGCCCAAAACTTAGTGTGAAGATGTAAATAAATACACTAATTAAGGAAAAATTAGGTCTATTTAGCTTAAAAGGGCCCTAAACTTAATGTGAATGTGTAAAACACATTACAACACCAAATCAAGGACACATTAGGTTCATTTTAATGTTAATCATTCCTTAATTAAGTATGAAAAGGGATACTTTTTCCTACACTACATAACCATTGGCATACTTCTAGTCCATAATATATAACACAAGGAGACACAATATAGATATGGCTAGCCATAGAAAAAATACATTACATCCTTTAGGAAATTCACTTTCTAATCCAATCTATCTCACAACCAATTCCAATATTATTATATAAAGGGGCATCATGGCAATAAATATTCAAAATTCTCTTTCTTCAGGCTCAATAGAAATATAGAAGTGTCAAGAATACCAATGAACTGCAACCTTTCTCCTACCCAAATTCATTTATGAATGGTAGTCCATGCAAAGGCACCATCCTTTAGAAGCATAATCCCCCCACAATACAAATTTGATGGCCAAGAAGAGAGGGGATACATCAAATCTTGAATAGGATATCCTAGTTTTATTGAGTTTTTCTTGAAAGTATCCCCACACCAAATGGTTTCACCCCCTAGGGGAATAAAGTATATTTATTTTCTAAAGCTCCTCCTTCACCACCTCAAGAATTGACACATTTTTAAATTCCTTCCACACCCACTTTGACCTAGCCACACCTATATATTCTACCACTTTTTCCCCACACATAAACCATCTTTTCTTTATATCCTTATGATTTTAGAATATTAGTTAGAGGAGTATGGCCATTCCAAGAATCATCCCAAAAATGGTTGATTTTCCATCGTTATAATCTAGGTCAAGCACTTTAAGTTATGATATGCCCAAATTTCATCATGACCTTCTAAATGTGATATCCCAAAAAGGATTACTGCCAATATATTTTTGTTGGAATATTTTACACCATAATGTTGATGGTTTTTGAACATTCTCTATACCAAATTCATGACAAGCGCCAGATTGTGCTATCAAATGAATACCAATTTTGACATCTATTTTCTTTTTCCCACGTTTCAATTGATTGGTGAAATTATTTTGACTTCATTTGAACCCTCCCACAAAAATACTTGTATATCCCATTTACATCGTGATAATCCTTTGTTAAGTACATAAAATACATCATATAGATGGAGCGTACATACTTGATTATTATTATTCTACCAACCATAGTTGGTCATCACCTTTTTCATGATTCTAATTTATTCTTACATACTCCCATAGTGTCATCCTTGAATTTTCAAATTTCGTTTTGATCACTTCATTTTGAATTTTTTAATTGTGGTGGTTGACAATTGACATGATTTGTTGGACTTGATTGAGTAGTGATAGATAAATCAAATGATTAGAAGGGGTTTAAGATGTTAAGGTTTTCTAAGAAATTATTATTCTTAAAAGGTAAGATTAAGGAATGAATTTTAAAATATCTTTGAGGAGAAAAATAAAATTGAATTAGAGTTGGTGAACTTGAATAAGAATTGATTCACCATGGTATGTTCCAAGAAGAAAAATTAAAGGAGAAAGAATTGTTGGCTCAATTTGTTAAAATTTTGGCTAAGGGTTTTCTAGAAATCTAAATCTAGAGAGACGTGGTTGGTGGAGAGAGATTTGAACACAAGGATTTTTCATAATGCCACTAAAATTAGGTTTCAAAATAGAATTGGAAGGTTCCTAGATGTGGGTGGTCGATGCCTATTGAAGGAAAAAGATATTCAAAATGAAGTTTTCTTCTTCCTCCAAAACTTTCTTTTGAGCGAGGGGATTAAATCCATGAGACATGAGTATTCTCTTAGAAAATATCTCATCAAATATCATGGAAGAAATGAAAAAAAATTAATAGCATCCTTCTTTGATAAGATAAATTGTGTTGGAGAACGCTAAGATCAAAGATAATGAAACAACCTTCCACAAGTGAACAAAATATGAGAACAATCGTATATCTATCAATACACAATAAAGAATGTGTAAATACAATGAGGAACCTTGCATATATACAGGAAAGGTAGATGAGGTAGGAAGGTAGGATTGAACAAATGACTAACCATCCATATATGGAACATGTGTGAGATCACTTGACAAGTGTGTGATAAAGTGTAAAGTATGCATGCAATAGGTGTCTTAAGTGTTAAGGACACATGTCCCAATGCTATGAAGTGATACAAAATCATTAAAGTCTTAATTAAACTTATGCTAGGTGTGAATAGGCTAATAATAGAAAGGTGATTAGTTAGCTAGATGGGTAAAGACACTTTTTACACTAACAAATTGTGCAACCTTTCAATTGCATCCGAATAAGGCTATACTGCATAAGGATAGAATGAAAGAATTAAAGTTAGAAGCTAAAAAAATGGTGGATTTGATAGTATCATTCTTGAATAGGTTGGAATTTTATTTTTCATAAAGCACATTTATAGAGTGACAAATATGATGACAAACCTACTACCAATTTATGGTATTCATTTGTTGTAACAGAAAAAGTAGCATTTTTCCCTTACTTGGTTTGATAATTGACATTAAAACTGAATTGATGGTGTCTTGGAGTAGTTGTAATGTGTTGTACACATTCACATCATTCTAGACCCTTTATTTGATTAAAACATGCTTTAATTGATCCTTTGAAAAGGTGTTGTGAAGTGTTGTAACACATTTTCACACTTTTCTAGGATTTATTTACTTAGTTAAGCTTAATGGACCCTTTCTTAATAAAATGTATTTAAAATTGGTACCTTATTTAAGTGTTGTAAAGTGTTATAAAACACTTTTACATTTATGTAGGGTGATCTTAATTAACTATGGTTAATTGGAGTAATTAACCCCCTTTAATTCAAATTCAAACCTTATTTATGAAACCTCCAGAAGATCTATCTCAACACTCATAATTAAATAATATAACTGTTACCTGATTTTTACCTGCGACCTCAATCAAGCAGGGCAATCTGTGTTTCAGGTGTTCATGAAGGCCAAATGGGGACACTGTTGTACATGATTAAATCATACCCCTGATGCATTTCTCAAGGAACTCAGTTGGAAAGCCTGCCTCAGTCAGGTTTGGCATAAAATTCCTCTAAGGAGAAATTCGGCAAGACCTTCCAGATGTCTTGCCGACTAGCAGGGGTTCTATTCATTTTATGAAATTTCTCGGTCGGCCAGACATTTTAATCGTCGTGGGTTTTATATATGTCTCCCCGACATGCTAAAGTCTCGCCGACCAATTGCACCAGAGGAGATCTCAGCGAAAGGTTATGCCTTCAGCATAAGGTCTGGCTGAAGGATAAGGTCTCGGCGACAAAGGTGGCTTCAGGGTGAAGTCCCACCGACAGGGTGGACTCTTGCCAAGATGAAACAACGTCGGCGAAAGATTTAAGCTCGGCGAAAGGTCTCGACGACTGAGTGATGTCTCATCGAAAGGATGGTTCCTTCAGTATAGGGTTCTGCTTTCGGGGAGAAGTCTTGCCAACCCGATGAAGTCTTGCCAACATGGAGTGGTGGTCTCGGTGAAAGGTTTGAGTTTGCTGTAATGTCTCAGCGACCAAGCAGGGTCTCACCGAAGTGGAGGTCTCAGCGAAAGAAAGGAGCTCGGTGAGAGGTCTCACCGAAACAAAATGAGCTCGAGGAGAATGAAGGAGCTCACCGAAAGATCTTGCCTTCAGCATAGTGTCTGGCTGACCCAATGGTGTTTCACTGATAGGGAGGTGGCTGCAGTAGGACTCATCGCTGAGAGGAAGAGTTCGACAAGAAGTCTTGCCGACAATGGGGAGTCTTGCTGATAGCGATAGATTTACCAATAGAAAAGGGATATCGGTGTGACAATGGGAACTCGCTATGACCTCTTTCCGATAGCGATTGTCTCAGCGACCATAATGGATATCAATATGACTCTGGCCGCTCGCTATGAGGTCTTTCCGACCATCGTATGTCTTGCCAAAGGTTGTTGCGAAGTCTAATCGCATCGGGGAGACACGATTAGCGTCTCATCGACATGCGATTTTTTCTAAAGGACCTTTGATCGCCCGAGAATCTTACATGGAGTGTGTTCGCTCAATTGCAGAAGGCCAAAGGCGAACTGTGGCAGTGTGACTAGTGTGAAGAAGATCAACAGACTGTATGCAGTATGGATCTGCTATGTGATCAAGGATGATGAATCGGTTCAAAGGCAATAGTATTGTCTCTATGGAGGCCTGACAACAGGGAATATCTGATGTTGCTTCTAGAGGGGGATCAACTTGAAGAAAGATCTGGAGCGAGAATCAGGCAGAAAGGAAGAAGAAACTGTGAGTCACAGTGATAGCTGGGATCACTATTGGCAAAGGGGGATCAACATTAATGATAATGCTTTAGAGCATTCAAAGAAGCCCTTTAAGGAGGTTTGAGGATGGACACGGAGGCTGGAAGTAAATGCAAGTATTACATAAGATCTGAAGGCTTCTCCTAAGGGCGATCTGTCACCAGCATGGACACGGGGATGCAATCGAATGTAGAATTAACTTCATTAAAAGATCTAGGGGCGGATCTTTCGAGAGGCGGATATTTTTGTAAGCCCTAGGGGCTAGGACTTTTGTATATATAGGGCATTTTTTCCTTTTTTTAGGGGGGGTTCTTCTTATGCTTTTCGAAAGTCTGTGACTTTGGCAGTCCTTTTTTAGATTAGCAAACTTTTGTAACTCATTTTGGAGCATAATATACAGAGTTTACCTTGGTCACTGTTGATGTTTCAAATTACCATCTTGTTCTTGCGAAGTGTTGTGCATTTTAGGTTAATGATCAAGTTATTTTGTGAATTTCTTCTATTCCTTTATAACTTTATCTTTTGTTTTCATGCCTTCCTTTGCAAAAGTATCATTATACGAATCACAAACTGTGTTCACATAATCACACATGGATTCCAATATGTGAAAATCTTTTCCTTTTTTGAAAAAGTGTGTGAATCGAACCTGTTTGTGAAACATTAATGCAAAGCTTACAGAATGTGAAGTGTAATCTTATGTTCATTGTTAATTTTCAAGTGTAACCTAAGTATTCCATTGCTCTTATCATTTCGGTGTATCACCATAGGGTTTAGTTTTATTTTTATGCACTCCTTCTCCCTTTTCCTTTAAAGAATCAGTAGTTTAGGTGATACCAAAGGAAGCCAGCCTTCTTCGGAGGTTGAACTCTGTCTATAAGTAACCCACAACTTTAGAGGTATTCCCATGTTACATTGGATTGTTGAATTTTACATTCAACAGGGTGCAAAATCTAGGTGATAACAATTTTGGCACGCCTGGTGGGATTGTTGAACAGACAGTTTGAAAATTACATGTCTATTATTGGTTTTGATATGCAACCAGTAAGATTCAGGTCTTTCAGAGGTTAACATCAACATATCATGGCGACTCCGTGTACTAGTGCATCATTGAGGAATTCAAAAATATTGAGAAATCTGGTGTTTTTCTCAACAATATCAGCCTTTGGAGGCAGCGCAAATAGCACCATGGCGACTCCAATTTAATATCAGCTACTTTTAGCAGCCCAGGTACCTACAATTAAGGAGGTTTGCTATCTATACTTGCTTATGCTTCATATTTTACCTTGCAATGTCTAGTTATCAGCAATATAGTGGTTATTCTCCTCCATTTCATGAAAATTTAAGTTCTGGGTCTCCAAACAGCCTTTCTCCTCATTGCAATCAACATTATCAACAATCCTATCATGCTTTCCACCCTCCCACCCTTGCTTAATTCCCCTCGCAACATATTAATTCCACTTTGAGCCAGCCTTGTAACCTCCCGAGTCAGTCCCAAAATTCTAACAATGCGAATACTGAGTTGGGTAGTGTCAAGGAGATGTTGTTGCAGTTTCAAAGGTGGATGTTAGACATAGAAAGGGAAAATGAGTATAATATGCAGCAAGAGGAGCTTGCCTTTCAAGCTCACACTCGCCAGTAGGAGTTGGAAGCACAGATATATGAGAAGGAATTGTTGGTTAGGCAAGTTGTAGCTAAGGATGAGCAGATGAGACACTTGCTTGCACAAGCTCATGGGATAGAACCGCAACTACCTGTGAAGGAGGGGGCCTCAAAGTAAAAACTTCCAAGTTTCAGACAGGGTGAATCTAGCATGGACAACTATGATGAAATTGCTAAGTTGGAGGAGCACGTATTTTCAATTCCAAGCTTCAAGCAGATTGCTTCTTCTCAAAGCTCAAAACTGACTGAAGATCTTCCTCAAGTGGAAGGCACTTGCGAGGTTGTAGTTTCAGAATAGCTAGAAGACATCAAGCAATTTGGGCAGTTGTCGATTGATGATAGTCAACAAGACAATGGAGCATTAGACTTGGAAGAAAAGCCTAAAACTGAATTGGATACTTTTCTTCAAGAGAGCATGCAGGTCCCTAATTTACCTGTTGACTTGGAACAGCCAGAGAATATTGCTAACTTGTTCGATGAACTTCCTCAAATTTTTGATGAAGATGAAGATCTTGCATGGATGATAACATCTATGCCTGGTATGGAGCAACTAAATGATAAAACTCATCTAGACTTAATGCAAAATTATGAGTTAGATGATATCATAGAAGCTTTTTGTTCTAACATAGATGATGAGCTAGTATCATATGAAAGGGAAGCATGTGATCAACCCATTCAAGTCAGCGAGACTATTGAAAAAGTTGTAGAAGATAATGCCTTGCAGCCTACGAACTTATTTGATGAGCTGCCCCACTTTGTTGAGGAGGAGTTATATTTTGTCATGGACAAAGAGCATAAGGAACAACAGTTTGAAGATTTGTTTTTAGTTATCCAACAAGTATATCAGCTCCTTAGTCAAGAAGATCCGACCATCGAAAACATTAATGGTTTCTTTTCAGAGACTATTATACAAGATGCAAAGAAGTAGGACTCCTTTTTCATTGCAGAGCTGAAAGAAAGAATAGTTGGTCCTCCTATAAACAATAATAGAAAAATATTTCAAGAGGATCAGACTGTAGTAGTCAATGAACAACCTGCATATTACCTCCAATCAGAATCTTTTCAAGGAAAAGATGAAGTCTTTAGAGATCAATAAGGGGTTGAAAGTTACAAGTTCAGTGTCCCAACAAGGGGATGTCCTATCAGGAACCTGGCTCAGTTGAAGGACAACCAAGAGGAGTTACCAGTTGAATTACCTGCTTGGGAGCATGGGATTCAATATCAAAAGTCATCAATGTAGGTGGCTTACCATATTCAAAATAGCTGCAAGCACCTCTTGTCTAACACAGAAAGGGAGATAATTTTCATGATTGGAGAGGTGTTTAATCTATGCATTCAACATTTACTTTTCCTTCATCACTGTTGGACGATTTGCAAGAAGGAAACACGTCCTATGTTGGTGAGAAAGGGTAGTTTTTTCTCACAACCAGTAAATGGTTATGTCTGATCACTACCACTGCTGGATAGTGTAGGATAGAGTAGTTGTAGTTTCAATTTTTTTGGTTACAATAAGTGCCCCATGGCACGTTTCATTTTTTAGTTTTGTCATGTTTCTCAATAAGTGCAATTGCTGCACCTGGTTTTTCAGATTCTGTCTTCAACATAATTGCAGTAGTTTCTTTCAGTTCGTGTGGTTTGAGCTGAGTTACAAGGTTTTCAGAAGTTTGAAGAGCAGAACAATGACTCCATGCCCAATGCATAGGCCTAGGCTACTGGTTTCCAGGTTTAGCAGGCAAACATCCAGCCGAGGTCACCAAAAATGTTACCTGATTTTTACTTGCGGCCTCAATTAGGCAGGGCAATCTGTGTTTCAGGTGTTCATGAAGGCCAAATGGGGACATTGTTGTACATGATTAAATCATAGCCCTGATGCATTTCTCAAGGAACTCAGTTGGAAAGCCTGCCTAAGTTAGGTTTGGCATAAAATTCCTCTAAGGAGAAAGTCAACAAGACCTTCTAGATGTCTTGCTGACTAGCAGGGGTTCTATTCATTTTTTGAAATGTCTCGGTCGGCCAGACATTTTAATCGCCATGGGTTTTTTATATGTCTCCCCGACATGCTGAAGTCTCGCCGACCGATTGCACCAGAGGAGATCTCGGCGATAGAGGTGGCTTCGGGGTGAAGTCCCATTGATAGGGTGGACTCTTGCCAAGATGAAACGGCATTGGCAAAAGATTTAAGCTCTGTGAAAGGTCCCGGCGACCAAGTGATGTCTCACCGAAAGGATGGTGCCTTCAGTATAGGGTTGTGCTTTCGGGGAGAAGTCTTGTTGACCCGATGAAGTCTTGCTAACATGGAGTGGTGGTCTTGGTGAAAGGTTTGAGTTCGCTGTAATTTCTCGGTGCCCAAGCAGGGTCTCACCGAAGCGAAGGAGGTCTCGGCGAAAGAAAGGAGCTTGGCGAGAGGTCTCGCCGACATGGGAAGGTCTCGTCGAAACAGAATGAGCTCGGGGAGAATGAAGGAGCTCGCTGAAAGATATTTTCTTCAGCATAGTGTCTGGCCGATCAAATGGTGTTTTTCCGATAGGGAGGTGGCTGCGGTAGGACTCATCGCCGAGAGGAAGAGTTCGACAAGAAGTCTTGCCGACAATGGGGAGTCTTGTCGATAGCGATAGATTTTCCAATAGAAATGGGATATCAGTGTGACAATGGGAACTCGCTATGACCTCTTGCCGATAGCGATTGTCTCAGCGACCACAATGGATATTGATATGACTCTGGCCGCTCGCTATGAGGTCTTGTCGATCGTCATATGTCTTGCCGAATGCTGCTGTGAAGTCTAATCGCATCAAGGAGACACGATTAGCATCTCACCGACATGAGATTTTTTCTGAAGGACCTTTGACTGCCCAGGAATCTTACGTGGAGTGTGTTCGCCCAATCAAAGAAAGGTAAAGGCGAACCGTGGCAGTGTGACCGGTGTGAAGAAGATCAACAGACTGTATGCAGTATGGATCTGCTCTGTGATCAAGGATGATGAATCGGTTTGAAGGCAATAGTATTGTCTCTATGGAGGCCTGACAACAAGGAATATCTTATGCTACTTCTAGAGGGGGATCAACTTGAAGAAAGATCTGGAGCGAGAATCAGGCAGAAAGGAAGAACAAACCGTGAGTCACAGTGACAACTGGGATCGCTACTCGAAAAGGGGGATCGGCATTAATGATAATGCTTTAGAGCATTCAAAGCAACCCTTCAAGTAGGTTCGAGGATGGACATGGAGGCTGGAAGTAAATGCAAGTATTACATAAGATCTGAAGGCTTCTCTCGAGGGCGATCTGTCACCAACATGGACACGAGGATGCAATCGAATGCAGAATTAACTTCATTAAAAGATCTAGGGGCAAATCTTTCGAGAGGTGGATATTTTTGTAAGCCCTAGGGGCTAGGACTTTTGTATATAGGGCATTTTTTCCTTTTTGTAAGGGGGGGGGTTCTTCTTATGCTTTTCAAAATTCTGTGACTTTGGCAGTCCTTTCTCAGATTAGCAAACTTTTGTAACTCATTTTGGAGCATAATATACAGAGTTTACCTTGGTCACTGTTGATATTTCAAATTACCATCTTGTTCTTGCGAAGTGTTGTGCATTTCAAGTTAATGATCAAGTTATTTTGTGAATTTCTTCTATTCCTTTATAAATTTATCTTTTGTTTTCATGCCTTCCTTTACAAAAGTATCATTATACGAATCACAAACTATGTTCACATAATCACAAATGGATTCCAATATGTGAAAATCTTTTCCTTTTTTGAAAAAGTGTGTGAATCGAACCTGTTTGTGAAACATTAATGCAAAGCTTACAAAATGTGAAGTGTAATCTTATGTTCATTGTCAATTTTCAAGTGTAACCTAAGTATTCCATTGCTCTTATCATTTCGGTGTATCACCATAGGTTTTAGTTTTATTTTTATGCACTCCTTCTCCCTTTTCCTTTACAAAATCAGTAGTTTAGGTGATACCAAAGGAAGCAGGCCTTCTCCGAAGGTTGACCTCTGTCTATAAGTAACCCACAGCTTTAGAGGTCTTCACATGTTACATTGGATTTTTGAATTTTAAATTCGACAGGGTGCAAAATCCAGGTGATAACAATAACATTTCAATTGGGAAAAACTAGGTCCTCGAAAATGGTGCTAAGACCCATTCGCCCTAGGTGGCGAATGGGTCCTCCCTTAATAGGACCCCCCTTTTATAGTTGATCTGAAAGGGGTTTCTAACACTCTTTCCATCCCTTGGGGTTCCCTAGGTGGTGAACGGGTCCTCCCTTAATGAGGGCCTCATTTTCAAATTTCATTTTGGCAGGAATTTAATAAAGTTTTCTTCCAGATCTGGTGTCAGCTTGAGTTGTTTGAATTTTGGGGTTAATCTCCTAACTTAGTATAAATAAGGGGTTAATTCACATTGTTTTCTCCTAGCAATTTAATGTGACTTCATGAGATCAAAAGAAAAAGAATTATATAGCATTCATAAGGCATTTCAAGGAAGATTTCAAGAGTCTTGCAACAATCCAAGATCATATCATCATGACAAAGGTTTAATCCATTCATGTGTGTTGAGCTAAGATGTGGATGTAGCATTGAAGATCTACTTGCAAACATTGTTCAAATCATATTCAAGGATCCTAGATCTACATTTGTCATGGCCACTACATGCTAGTTTGCATATTTGCATCACAAGACATCATCCAAGGTGATATCTATTGCATATTTCATGTTTCATGCTTCATTCCTTTATTTCATCATTTTGTTTAATTACCTACAAGAGGTTTGAATAAGGAAAACCCCCATTCACTAACAAATAACACGTTTTTCTTCCCTTGAATGTGTGTGATTGCAAGTTTACAGGTTGAAGATCAAGTGGAGGAAGTTTGGAGCAAAATTGTCAAAATTGTCAAGTTACAAAAGTTGTCATCTAAAGTGCAAAATCAAAGATTTGAAGCTATAGAATTATCTACAGACTTCTAGAAGTTGATAACTGGGACTTTGAGAGTGCATACATCAAGGAACAAAACCCCGATCTCAATTTTAGAAGCCCTAACAGGGACCCATTCACCACTGAAGGCGAATGATTCCTCTGTGGCTTAAAAACAAGTTCTTGACAAGGTACAAAACTTTTTATGCTCTACAAAATTTCCCTCATAGTTGCTATAATAGTTAGGTATCATTTTTTATTGTTATTTTCATATTTTAGTCCTCATAATTGAATGTTTCATAGTGAAAATTAGTGGCTCATCATCTTGATCCATTCATCTTGATGAACCCTATTTTTCTATGTTTCATCATGAAATGGGTGCAACGATCATATCAAACTGAATTGAAAGCTATCCTAGTGTAGACAATGACTAAAAGTATAAAATGTGAACTCCATTTTTGGCAATGCATGTGATTGAGGCAATCCTAAGGATACCAAGTGGTAGTCGCTGATCAAATATCTAGATTTTTTGGGGTGGGGAAATGCTTTAAAATGGGTGTTAATTCCATTCTATGCAGTGATGGAAGGAAAGTTTATTATCAAAGGATATCCTTGTAGTTGTCCATGGGAAGATCTAACCATGCAGATTGGGTGTTTGTTTATTGTCTTTGTGCCTATGACTAAAGGGGTGATAGTAACAATGATGGGGTGAGAACTATGTGACACATGAAATATGCATGCTAATGTCACCCCAGAATTTTTTGTGATGACTTTCATTGACATGTTGGATAGAAATATGTTTAGAAGTCACATAATTGGAGAACATAAGTAAATTGTGATTGTAGTTTCCAATTATAATTGTAGGATCACATCACATGATATCAAGGGAAGCTTTTTTAAGAAAACTTAAACACAATGTAGACTTAAGATGTTACTTGAAACTATTCTTCAAGCATATCCATGGGTGCAATTTGGAGACCTTTAGGAAGTTCATTGCTCAAAATTTGTGTCTCCTTTCTCCCCCCAAAAATGGATTGTTTGGAGGAATTAAGGGGAGGTTTCTATATTTATAAATTCAATTTACAAACTATTTTTTTGTCCTCTCTCTCAAAGGATAGTGGAATGCATCTTTAGTCTTATATAAATAATAGGGAGCCGCTCCCTTGAGCAACATCTTGCTTAAAATTATATATATATATATATATAGTGATTTATAAAAAAAATATAAATTTAATTTATAATTCTTCCAAAAAAATTAATAAAAAGTATACATTTTTGTTAGTTCATATTTTATTTTTATTTTTTAGTGAATGACATTTTACTATAATGAATAACTTTGACTACAAATAAAATATTTTCAAGATGGTGCATTGTTGTATGTGTTAATAAGTTTATTTAAAATATACTTGGAATATTTTGTTATCCTCATCTAAGTAGTTAATGATGGCACATGTATTCACCTTGTTTTGATGTACACAAATCCCATTGTTGCCTCATCAATTCTTTGTCGATGGTAGTTAGGTGCTACCTCTAATTGGTCAAGGCCACCTCTATCTGAGTTGGATTGGTTAACCCACATATTGATTGGGAGTGACTGAGAGTCACCTCATCACCTTTTGGACATGTAGATCAGCATCCAAGAGTCTTATATATTTTCATCTCCCTCATTTTAATTTGCTCTATTAAATAAAATATTAAATATCTTTATTCATTTTCCTAGTTTTGTGAATAGTTCATAAGCATTATGGCATGGGTAGATTTGTTGCACATATATGATAGATTATAACATGGCATCAAAGCCATGATGTTAGAGGGTTACTCATTTTCTAGGCAACGAGGGCAAGTATATCTAATTTTGGGAGGGTTATTTCTTAGGTAATTGATATATTTATATATCATAGGTTCACCTTGTTTTGAGTTCAATATTCTAGATTTTGCTAATTTTCCTCATTATTTGGTTTAGTTGAACTTCAAAGGAGATTTTTTTAAAGGTTTAGATGAGTTTTATGTTGGGTATATGCAAATTACTCATTCTAGACTATTTTGAGTCACTTGATCTTGCCATTATGCATAGAAGACACACAAACCTTGAATGCTTATCAAAGTATCCAAATTGAAGCAATTGAGTATATAGGTCTATTTTTTTAATGTAAACTACACATTTTTAAACATTATACCTTGGACTTGAAGCTATATAGGTCTATTTGGGCATGATATTAGCATTGATTGACTTGATCCCTTTATCTTTTCTATTAGACTTTTTAAAAATCAAATACCTAAAATTTTATATTTTGTTTGGATATACATTCATTTTTAACTTCAAGAAATCAACACATTATAACTTGGACCATTTCCTTTTATGGTTTTAGATGTATGCTTGGTTTGGGGGCAATGTAATATTGATACCAACATTGAGTAAGCTGATCCCTTTATCCTTTTTATTAGACCTTTTGTATGTCAATCTTATGGTTGAACATGAAGTATTTGATTATGGTATACATATGGCAAACTCCTTGAAAGAAATCTATTGATATACATGATGATTTACAATTGGTAGATAGACAAGTTACTAGTGATTATAAGATCAAAAGCTCAAAAGCTGCTTAACTTGCACAATACCATGAATTAGACTTACAATTACTTGATTATTTCAGCTCATTTACCATTAATGCTTTCCCCAAAAAGATAACAAGCATGCCAATGTTATGGCTAATGTTATGGCTAATGTTGCTTCACATATGACAACAGATAATAGTAGTCATCATTTGAAAACTATTTTGTTTTTAAACTCACAATATTATGATCAGCAAGAGCAAATGTAATCTTGCAACGATTTTAGAGGAACAAAAATATATTCATCATATTATTGTATTCCACACGTAAATCCAATATAAACTTCAACAACTCAAATCTTTATTTTCAATTTAACGTTCTTAAAATTTACAGATTTCAAAGCATAAGAACAAACAAATCCACTCTACCATTCCAAAAAGAAGAAGAAGAATGATCTTTAGTAACTACAACAAGATTTTAGTCTTCTTCTTTCACAATATTTCCTGTAACTAGTAATAAATAAATGCAAGATAATAGTTTCTCGCGCAAACATAAATATGCAAAATCGCAGTTTCTTGCGCTAACATAAATACTCAAGATTACAGTTTCTTCTTTCTACCTTTGGAAAGCAATATCTTAATTATTTCTCCATATGATCTTCGTTCTCAGGGAAATGCACAGCGATCTCGTCTATGAAACATCTTGTATCTTGAAAGATTACAGATAAAAGGGCCTTTCATTCCTTTAAAAACATGGCACAGGTACAATTTAGATTCAGATTCAAGAAAATTAAAACTCTAGTTGATGAAAAGGAAATGAAATCTGCATAGATTACCTGAACAGTAGCCAAAGGTTTTCCATGCGTATAGATTTGGGCATCATGTAACACCAGTCTAGCTTCTGGTCATCTCAGAAAATGAAATAGGCGGGAAGAGTACTTAATTGCTTGTCGCTACTTTTAATGGATTGGACGGGAGGGATTCAAAGGTGAATTCAAACTTAACCGCAGTTGTGACTGTAACTGCGTAGAGTCAAAAGGAGCACAACAGAAAGCATAACGGAAACAGAATGTTTAGAGGGCCCCACATCATCCACCTAAGCTGGTCAGCGCTTAGTGTGTGATGGTTAAGCCCAGCCCAGTCACACTGCATCTTGGGCAGTGAGAGTGACTATGTCGGCATAGGAAATAATGCTCGGACAAAGCCATTTGAGGCGAGCCTTTCCACCCTCGAACCCGTGCAATCCTACGTGACCCGACGAATTTCTCTTGGCATTCAGACCTAGAAATGTGTACAGACTCGTCACACCCCTAAACAAAGCAATCATGGTAGTGAAGGCAAGGAAGCAAGCTGTAATCATTGAATAGGAGTGGACATGCTCTTCCACGGTAGATTTCATGAGGGACTCGACATTGGAACAACTAAAGGAGTAAAATCCCACCTGAATCGCCTTGCATAAATTCAAGGTTGATCCCATCATACGAACTATAATTAAAAGCTGACATACTTTTATCACAAACTTTTTTTCCATTATTTTTGAGCTATAACTCCTTCAGCAAACCAAATATTTTAAAAGGCACATAGACAATTTCCAATACCACTGTTTGATTCATTAAATCTATGCTTATGCTAAGCTATTTGAACATTCTGGTTTCAGGTAGCATCTACAGGTTCCGAATCTCAAACGTGGGCACACAAACGACACTAAATTTCAGAATCCAAAACCATCGGGTGCTTCTAGTAGAGACAGAGGGCTCGTACACTCTCCAAGACTGACATACTCCGTCCTGGTCACTGCAGACCAGTCTGTAGATTCCAAGTACTGAGCCACAGTCGAACACCTTATTTGTCCCGGCATTTCCAGGCTTGTAAATCTTCTCGTTAACTCAGGCATCTACCCGGAATTAAACCTTGGCCTGACGACTTTGCTTTCCTAAAAAGATGAATTATGCGAAGCCTGGTATTGTGTTTGCTTCCGAAGTTGAAGACAAGAACGACGAGCTTACATTTTAAGCAATATCTCCCCCAAAGACGAGAGGATACAAGTTGGAACAATTATTTTTTCTACCACAAAAATTTCTATTCTCTACTCTACGCTATGAAAAACATAATCCACTTTCCCAAATCATAGGGATTTCCACATCGTAGGGTGGGAGAATGATCTCACCAACCCATTTCATCAAACCGATACCATATTAGAAATATGGGTAGAGATTTAAGGCGAGTTTATAGAATCTCTACATAAAATTTTCTACACATTCTTTCTCTTATTTTGTTCAATACATTTGTATATATATAGGATTTACATATCTTATATTATAGAAACTATCTATAATAACTTGCTAAAGATATAAGTTGTTTTGACAACTCATAATACACACAAACAAATAATCACAACCAAATAACAAATAATCTATAGGAATGATGTGATATTCCCAACACTCATAACCAACCTACTTATTATCTTATGCATCCTATGATGCAATATTCTTAACATTCCTTGTCGAAGGAACGCCCTTTGATAACCTATTTTTTTCAAAAGCTCTTTTTGATGTCTTGCAATGTGTGTCTTTTATTAGATATTTGATATCACATGTCTTGGTGTCAGACATCTTATATCCTGGCATCTAGCTTGGGGGTAGCTTGATTAGACTTGCCTTTTATATGACTATCCTACAATGCAGTTTGCAATAGGCACAAGCTTATCTACCTGGTCAGTGCATCTAATTAAGTTGTGTCTTATCATGTTGGCTTGTGTGTCTCATGAATGTGTGTCTTACGATTAGCTTTTTCTTCTAACATGTTTTGTCTGCATCTTAACATGTTTATGGTGAGATCACAACTAACTTTGCAGAACTGAGAACTTGTGGGGCCTCCCTCTTTCATGTCTAAGTATGTTGGATCAAATATTTGCTTCCTTGATGTTATTGGTATATTCTCTTCAATCCCTTTCTACTTTATCTCTCATACAAACTGACACGTATGCTCACTAAAGTGGGGGAAAAATGTAATGGCACAAATTTGCACCCTAGGAAAATTTATACTTTATCTCTCATAAGTTTGATGATGCAAATCTCGTCGTCGTCTTCCTATTCCTTCCATAGGTCCTTTTCTTTTTGCATTGATGGAGGAATTTTTTCAGCCTGGATGCATGTGCACCGCGTAGACATCTGTGCACCATGTTGTCGTCCTAATAGGATTCCTGCCTCTAGAATTTATAGAGGCGTTACATTTCTGATCGACCACGAATGTAACATCCTCTATCGACTCTTAATCGACGGGAATGATCCCTTCACCTCCACTTTACTAATTCAAACTCATTCCTTCATGCTTGAACATTTTCCAAATGTCTCATGCTTCTTCATTCATACTCAAGCTCATTCTTCAACTCTTATTGATCATTTTCTTTCCTATTCTTGCTGCTACAAGCTCTCTTCTTGGACTCTACAATGCTATCTTGTTGCAACACCATAATTTTTGCAAGGTCTACGAAGCTCCATTCTCTTGGCAAGGCATCGTCTCCCATCATCTTCTCCTCTTAGCCTTGAGTGCTAGCAAAAGGGAAGGTGATATTGCTCTTTTTATTTAATAGTATCTTTTCCATTATGTCTTTATCAATTTTCTCTATATCATGGCATCTTAGTTTTCCATGGAGGTTGAAACACCAAAACAGGGGTCTGATTGTGGCAAACCTCAAAACCCAACCTAACACTTTTTCCTATTTTTGTGTGTGCAGGTGTTGGTCTATCTGTTTGAAGTTATAGCCGAAGAATTGGATTTCACATGAATGGCATCTTTTCCCACTCTTTCTTTGTCATTTTCGTACTAGAATAGCTTTTCAGTATTCTTCTTGTTGTACTTTCCGCTTTCTTTATTTTTTCTATCAAATTGTAAAATCTCAATAGTTGGGTCGTAAGTAGGTCCTTTGTGTTTTTTGATTGTTTATCAAACCTCTTTCTATATAGGATGCCAACGCGTCCCTAAGATGCTTGCGCGATGCAGTGGAGTTCGATTCCTACGTTGTTGTCCTCAGATAGTGAGTTATTTGGTCTATGGTCTGAAACCTTTGTGGCCAACTCACGATTTATAAAACACTTGTCAAACAACTTGAGATAGTTTAGGGTAATTCTTTCCTTGGGGCTCTCTCGTGACCTGGAGCCTTGGGGTTGACGAATCTCCCTACTCTACACAAATGAAGAGAAATGTAGGTGAATATGAGAGTTGTTACTCACCCTCACATACTCTCTATCAACATTGGAGGTAGCCACAATCAATCATTTGATTGAAATCTATAGAAGTCTTGGGTAAGGCAATGAAGCAAAGAGAAGGATATTATTTTTGATTGACTAAAAAAAAGGTTCTTCCATTGTTATAGGTAGTATAAGTTATTTTATAAATTGTTGTTTGTGTTAGTGGTGAAATATAGAAGGAAGGAGGAGGTTGTACATCTCTCTGAAACAACACAAGGGTGAAACCTCTAGGTAGAAGAGTCCTAATCATTCTCAATATCTCTATTGATGAAGACAAAACACAACAACCATTTTTGATACAAGATTTTAATATTAAATAAAAGGGGAATTATTATTTTTTTGGCTTGAATAGCAACCAATTACTTGGGAAAGACTGAGTTGAGTAGAATTGCATTGAGAGAGTAGACAACTAGAAACGTAAAGATAATTATTTAGTAGTAATTTGCAATATTTAAGATTCAAACAACATTTTTAGGATAAAAGCTTCATAAATTAAATCATATTTATATATTTATTCGTAACTAAGTGATCATAGAAGATTACTGAAATTGATCATAGAGCCAAAACTACCCTTGAGATTAGAATCTCTAATATTCATGGTGGGTTGATGTTGAACACTTGTTAGATAATTAGTTGATCATTAACACTAAAATTGTCACACTAGATGTATTCATGCCCACCGTTGAAGTTTATAATTTTATTGGAATTGTAAGACACTTGAAGTATGTAAGGGGTTTCCAAATTTCAATTGGATGTTTTGTGACCTTGGCCCATGGTGGTAAGAGGTTTGTGTTAAATAACTGAGTAACCAAATTGGCATAGGAAAAGTACATGAGATCCATGACTATTGAATTTGAGATCCCATTTGACATAAAATATATAGTATTCGAGGAAGTGTGGTCACATAGACTGGGATGTGTATACCATCCACTTAGAAGGTACTAAATATTTTCAAATATTTGTTTTGTACTTGATGTATGTTGTTATTTTTTATCTTAATTGATGATGTCTGGATGGATATAGAGCATTGTTTGTTGATACTTGTGATGTATATGTCATTATAGGAATTACTCTTTTGAAAAAGATGAGGAAGAAAAAAGGAAGGATTGATTAATTTAGCTATGAATTCTAAATGTGACTATTGTGACCATTGTAATGACAATGATATTTATTAGTTTGTGTTTTTAAATTATAAATGTGGACTAATTAGTAATATATTGGCTTGGATCTTTACATAGATGAATCCACAACATTCTACATCCCTTTATGAATCACCAAGATCCAACCCAACATAATATGAGGTTTCCCACCAAAGATAGCATGTCCAGGATTAGTCCATTGGAGGCTCCAACAACATTGGTGTCACTTGACTATGATGTATTATTACACAACATCTAGCCTATCATTCTTTTGGCCAACCCCATTAAGAAAAACTATTGCTTCTATATTACATTAAGATGAAATAATAATAAGTACTCAACTGAAAGAATATTGTCATATTTGAACCCTAGCACCAAGAGAGGTGGAAGCATTTGCAAAAAGTAACCAAAACAACCAAATCTAATAGAAAGCCAACCAAACTTAGTTCAAAGGCAACATTAAGAATAAATCCAAGAAATGGAATGATGTTTTACATCTTTGAAGAAATTAATAGTGTGATAGAAACATGAATGTGTCCAATGTCTTTTTTGAAAATATAAACCAGAAAGAGAGAAAAGAACTTATAATTGCGAACACATACACAATAATAATTAACTACAAATGACTTTTTAAAGATTATGTCTACAATCTTGATCCTTTATTTTCTTCTTCTTCCTCCTAATTATAGATCACACCTTTATTTTCTTCTTCCTAATTATAAATCACAATATCAATTGAAAACATATACACAATAAATCCAAAAAACATAATAATTCTACATATACCATAAAAAATGCATAATATGACAAATTTTGCCTTGCATTAATTCATTCACAACAATGTAGAAAAAAAAAGGTCGATATCTTTTCGCCACCTATACTCAAAATTTGCAAAATCAATCAAATTTATCAAAACAATTGATGTCTTAACATTATAGTCAACGATTATAATTCTTCGTGTTCTGAAACTTAATTGTTGGCAGTGTGTGAATGTATAAGAGATTCCTAAATCAGGTCTTAACCTAGGAAAAGTTAATAACAATTATTATAAATTCTTGTTTTCATTATTCATAGTGTGCCAATGTATAAGAGACTTTAGATCAAGTTACATTTATTCTTAAAATAAAATCAAGAGGAAATAGCAACAGATCTAATGAGGTTTAAAAAGTATACCTCAGCACTGACTGTTGTGCACGTATTTTGTTCGGCTTATTTGATACTAACACACATTGATTTGACATGTTTTTGCTTTTGGACACATAGTTTTACATGCCATTTCTAAGGACTCCATAAGTTCCGTAGTTTGAAACCTTGAACCATGTTGTAGTTCTTGTAAATTGTTTGTCTTTTTTATTAGTCTGATAATTTCCATAACTTGCACTCACAAGTTTTATCATTGTTGATTCATTGGCTTTAAATTGTGCTTTATTGTGATTTTTGTCTCCAATTTTTATGTAATAATGTGCAGAGGGTAATCATAAAAATTGAGTCTACACATTGTTATATCAAAATTATATACTTAGATAGTATATGAGCATTACAATAAATATTAACATAGCATGTGAAGATCATGAATTCAATCTTCATGAGTGAAGACTTGCACACGGTATCTTTAGTCTCCAATGTTCATATAACAATTTGCAAAGGGTAATTGGAATAGTTGAGTCAACACATTGTTATATAAACATTATAGACTAAAGATAGCATTTGAACATTATAATAAACATGAACATAACATGTGAAGATCATAACTTCAATCTCCACAACTAAATACTTGCATATGGTATCTTCAGTCTCCAATGTTTATGTAATAATGTATAGAAGGTAATCAAAATAGTTTATTCTACACATTGTTATATAAACATTGTAGACTTAAGAGATCATGTGAACATCCAAAACTAAAAAATATTTTTGAAGAAATCATTGAACATAGAGATTACTTAATTTAATAATGTCATTTTTTCTATTGATTCATGCACAAACATTGATATATTCAGTTACAAAGCATTATAAAATGACCAACCTATAAAAATTGTAGAATAGGCATGGTTTGAAAAATTGTTAGATGCTTTGCAAAATTCTAACCATTGCAAAATAGACATGGTTTGCTAAATCAAACATATATTATGCACAATAGGTAGTGCTAAATAGGTATGTTGTGCAAAATTACAAAGCTTGTAATGTAGAATTGACTCTAGTTCACCATAAAGCCAGAGAACAGTTCTAGCTCCTCCATAGGACTGTCTATTGAATGTTTCTTTGGAGTAGCTAAATCAACATGAGGTGTAATACTATAAGTAAGATGACCAAACATATGTTCATCTAAAATCCCAAAAAACAAGAACTATTTGATAGGGGAATGAGAGGGGATATGGCTAGTAGTAAGGTGGAAGTTGTTAAGGGAAACATAGATAGGGGTTAAAATATTGTGCATATCTCTAAGAGTTTGATGATGTTCAGGCGAGAGGGTTGATGGAGTACTTTGTTGCCCTCCTTTGCTTGCATCTGGTATTGGACTCTTATCACAACTAACTTGGAAGCTAGTAAGAGCAACATAGGTAGGGGTTAAAATGTTGTACATCTCTCTTAGAGTTTGATGGTGTTCAGGCATGGGGGTTGATGGAGTACTCATCTTCCCAAAACTAGTTGCAACATGTGTTGAATTACTATTCTTGACCACCTACCTTTGTTTTTTTTAGTTCTCTCTCCTTTTGTTGTTGTAGACTTTTGTCCTCCCTCCTTTGTCTCATTAATTGTCTTTAAGTTTTTTCTCTTCCTTTTTTTTCTTTGTTCAATTAGATGAATTCTTTGCTTACATCTATTTTTTCTTCCTTGTTTTTAGTTGTTTAAGTTCAACTTTCCTTGTTTCTTGTTTCTCATGCAAAATAATGTAATCATTTGCAGTAAGAATTTGAGATTTCCTAACCAATCTAAATGCATTATCATCAGATGCAATGTACCTCTTTCTAACCCTTTCAATGGGTAGCTTTGAAAATTTGCTTAAAGAGCCTTGACTACATAACACCTCTTCATCTGTTGTTTCAAAAGCTTCAGATGTCTTCAATAAACCTTCATTGATTCCACCTTGGCCATCTTCAACTTCATTAGGTTCTAAATTTGTATTTCCATATTTTGTTGTATCTAAATAATAATGAATCACCTCATACCTTGGTAGTGGAGGTGGAGAAATCACAGTTAATGATGTTTCTTTGCTTTGGAAATCAATCTACACTCCTAAGTTTTCTACTCCTTTTACCCAATTTGGTGGGTCAAACTGTGTTAGTAATCCTATGTCATCACACAAGTCATTTTCATATTGTGTTTGGCTGACATGAGTTTGTGAACTTGTGCCTTCATTTGGGTCATATGTTGTTGTTGATTATTTTGTTTCCGTATATGCCAAACATTGTTCCACTTCAACATCTTCATACCCATTCAACCTTAAGATGCTTGCAATGCTTGCAATCTCAATATCTTCTTCTATATTGAATGCTTCACTTGGTTTTATGTCATTACAAAGTGCATCTCTATCTAATGGCCAAATTCCAATTCTTCAAAATATTGGTATGATGTTTTTAGACACAAGAGCAAGCTTGAAAGTTTTGCTTGCAAGTTCTACCAATTTCGTTCTCCTTATTTCTATGTGTGGATGTTTTCCCATCTACTTTGACCTCTTGGTTTTAAAATATGTCTTGAACGGATAAAATAGACTTACATCGAACGACTGTAGTTTTTGGCTGGTATGGGCAAGCAATGTAAAAAGATCAATACCTAGAGTTTTGACCTCTTGGATCAAGGTTAAAACCACATGGCTTCCATGTCCATTAAAGATAACGAGGTGTTTGTGGGTGAAGCCCCACTTGAAACCGATCTAGAAAAATGATGCGTCCAATTCAAGAATAATTCTTTTGTCATCCAAGCATAGGGTTGTGCTACAATGTAGGCACCTAGTTCACAATTAGCAATGTAATTCTTCAGTTGTCTTTTCACCTAGAAAAGAGAAAAACTTGGTATGATGTGACATGTTGCATTAATACATGACAATATTGTAATCCATTCTCTACTTTTAGATAGAATATGGTGCACACTTCTATTTCCCAACTTTGCAGTCACTTTCATCCTGTAATTTATGAGTGCTTGCACCCTTATTTCATCACAATTACATATCTTGGTTGGTCTATATTGATTAGTATTGTAAATTTTTTCCAAGTTGTCATAGAAATTTTCCATAATGCTTGGTTAGAACATTACTGCTATATCCCTATCTAGCCCCTTTACACTCATTATTGTCAATCTTTGATGATGTTTGCAGAAACCCATCCACCATGATCTACCTGGTAAACCATTGTTAAATGGATTTGGCCTAGTTTGATAGATGTGGGAAACATGTGACTTCAATTGAACAACCTCCAATCCACGACCAAGTTGAGCTAATTCTTGGCACCAATCAACTAATTCCAACTCTTCTTGCATCAAAAGGATTGTTGATGGTGCTTTTCTTTTTGTTAATGTCAATCTCGGCAACCAATATGTTAAAATGCTAGCAGGGATTGCCAATTTTTTAGATGTTTCTCTTATTGAGAAGCCATAGTCCTCAACATATTTGATGGCATGATCCATATCTTCTTGTGTCCACTTACTGTTATACACTTTGTCTTTTGTCTATGATGTTGAAAATGTTTGACAACAACATCAATAGGTTATGCACTATTATCAATAGGATTACATTGTGTTATCATTAAGTGGGTTGGCTGAAGTCTCACCATCATCTGAGTCAACCAATTTAAATTTCACTCTATGGTAAACGAGTCCTCAACCTTCGGTTCATTCTCTTACTGTTTCTCTTTCCTACAACCGTAATACCTAAAGAAAAAAGATATCAAATAATAGTGTCCTGCAAAAGCATGTAATAATTGAGCTATTTATAAATATATTATTTTGCAACCATATACATATGAAACAACAAAATTTCTATTTTTGTTTAGGCAACCAGATATTCTAGAAGTCATTTGATAAAGATAAGAAGGCTACTATAGAGAGGCACACGACTATAAGGTTTTTTCAATCTTTAGCCTTCTCTTCTCAATCTTCACAAGTGATTGTTGGATTCTTGGAGGTCTCTTGTGGTGGCTAAGATTGATCTCTTCCCCTATGCTAAATTTTTTTTCATTGTCTCCTTTTCCTCTTTTGAGAATATTTTTTTTGCATTGGGCAAGCTATGGACTTTAGGGGAGCAATCTCTCTATGTTAAGCCTTGTTAACCTCTTTTAACCCTCTTACTAAACCACTAAATATGCTTACAGTGTGGGTTAGACTTTAGAACCTCCCTCTATAGTTTTGTGAGGTTTCATGTTATGAGGCTATGGGCAACTTTATTGGTCACTTCTTGAAAGTTGATGATTCCACTTCCTACATGGGGCACTCTACTTTTTCTCACATTTTGGTGGATATTGACATATCCAAGTCTCCTCACGGGGATGTGGTTTTGATGGTTAGTAGGATAGGTCTTAGACTCAACCTCTTCATTATGAGGGCCTCCCCTTCAAATGTCATCGATGCTTTTCCATTGGTCACCTAGCTATGGATTGTCCTCTCTTATGTCACAAAGGCTTTGCTATATGGTGGAAGGATGCTAACAAAGATCACATAACTATTCACGCTCCCAATTCTCAATTGGGTGACTCCTTTGAGGAAGAGATGAGGATGAGCCTTTTTCTTCTAATGCAACTTTCACATGTCCCTCAAACATCATTGAGGAACCTCTTTTCCTGACCTCATAGGTCAATTTTCCCTTCCCTTCAGACCAACTCCAAACTATTCATGTGATAGATGGCCACCCTTCACCTTGTTCTATGGTTTTCTCCTCACATGTTGGTGAGCTCTTCATGGGCGAATCTCCCCTGCTTCCCCTTGTTCTAACAATTTGGATGCTAATGTCTTGAATTATTGTGAGGAAGAAAGGTCTTCTCACATCACTTCTCCAAACTCATGTTTGAGTACATTGGGAAAGAGGCCAACCCATTTTAGGCCTGTTATTGTCTTAGGGGGACCTTGGGGGTCCTAGCTCTTTCATTTACTTGTTTCTGTTCTTAGCAGCTTGTTGTTGTTCCTCTCTTTTGGTTGTGTTTTTTCTTTGTTCTATCTAGCTAGCTTGGGCTTGTTTAGCCTTGCCTTATGTCAACTTTATAAAGGGCTGGTACCCTAGTTTCCTACAAGGATCTAGGACCTTTCAAAATCTATGTATATCTTAATACAAAACATTAACATAAAGAAAAAATAAACAAAAATAAATACGCTTCAAATATGATCACTATCATAAGTGATTACTCAATATTCATTTTGTGATCATATTTAATCAAGAATATGGGTTATTTTTTCTTGCATTTATTCTTAGAAACATCTAGCCACCTATTATTTTCTCATCTTTAGCAACACTCATGAATCTAGTTTATGAGTAGAAAAATGAGTCAAGAATAAAATAAAAAGATAATATTTTTTCAATTTCCTCTATTCATCATGCATGTATTAATAGTGGAAAAATTATTTAATGGTTTATAGGTAAGCCTATTAACATGAATTTGTATAGAATACAATTTTATGCAATGGTGAGAAAATCAGTATGCATGTACCAAGAGAAATATTAAAATAAACTAAGTAGAATATGTTTACATGTACTAGAAGCAATTGAAATTGTATAACTTTGAATAGAATTTCCTAGGTTATTTAGGAATCTAAAGATCATTTATAAATAGGACAAATATATAGATAGATGTGTTTTTATGTGATAGATGTCTCTTTATATAACATATGGTTACAAATTGTGATAAAGAAAGATTATATTTTGAACACTCATCTATTAATTTTTGATCCATAACACTCATCTATTAATTTTATTTCATTACACAAAGAAAATTTAAGCACATCATCTTGTTGTTTTCTATAAGCATGTAGAGTCTTGGATATCTTCATAACATTTAGATACAATGTGTAGCCTTTAGCCACCAATCTTACTTTGTGCTTCTCAATTAGGCCATCGGATTTAAACATGGTTTTGAACATCTATTTACAATTAATGGCTTGTTTACTAGCAAATAAAAACTCCAACTTCAAATTTTAGTTTTGATGAATTGAATCCATCTCCTAGTTCAAAATAATTTATCAAAATTTGTTTTTAACTACTTCCACAAAAGTGCTTGGTTTGTGAGCACTTATAATAGTTATCATCAATGCATAATTGACCTCATAGTCCTACAATTAGATGGGCAATATCCTTATTCTTTCTAGTCTCCCTAGAGGAACATTGAATTATGTAGTAGATAATGAGCTTGAACTTGGCTCATTAATACCACCTCTTTCTTCAAATAATCCAATAGTGCTTTCTAATTTAGCCTCAACCTTTACAAGTGAGCACGATGATGTATCATTGTCATCTTTCTCTTCTAGTAAATCTACATAGTGAACACTTGGAAGGAAAGATTCTTCCTCTTGTTTGCCTTAAGATCATACAATTGATTGGATTTACTAGAGTTTTCATATCCAAGAAGGATGAATTTTTGGCTCTCATTGTCAATTTCCGTCTCTTCTCTTTTGGAATGTGTCTATAGGAAATGCTCTCAAATATTCTTAAATGTGTAATTGATTATTTTTTCTTGACCAAGCTTCTTCTAGAGAGATGCTTTCCAAAATTTTAATCAAATTATAATTTATCAAATAAGCCACTATATAAATTGCTCCTCTTCATAATTTATCTCGAAGATTACAAGTTTTGAGCATTGATTTAGTTTTTTCTTTAAGTGTCGTGTTCATTCTTTCAACTCCTCCATTTTGTTGTGGAGTATATGGAGTTGAGAGTTTCCCCTTGACTCCCTTTTGTTCACAATAGTTGACAAAATTGACTAAGGTATCCTTTGCATCATCTGATCTCAAAATTTTAATTATTTTATTATATTCACTCTCAACTTGGTGTGCAAACTCTTTGAAAATATCAAATGCTTTTAACTTTCTCTATAGAAAAATAAATTTGTACCTTTCAAGTGAAGTCATGAACAAATGCCATGAAACATCAAAATTTCCCCATGGAAATTGTCTTCACTAGTCCACTAAGTTCAAAATGAATTATCTCAAACTTCATGGAGGCTCTCCAAGCTTTTCCATAATCAAAATTGTATTTATATTGTTTCCCCATAACACAAGCCTCACAGAAACATTTTTCTATAGTGATGTGTGGAAGACCATATACTATATTCTAATTGAACATTTTCTTTGAGGACTTGAAGTTAATATAGCCAATCCTTTTAGTACACAACTAGTTTCTTAAAGTAACACCTAAAACTAAGACTTCAGGAGATTTTTTCCTCAAATAAAACAATCCTCCTTCTAGTTCCAACACATATTGATTTTCTCTTACAATGAAACACCTTACAAGTTCCCTATTTAAAAATGACATGTTTTTTGCAATGTTTTGACTTACCACAATATGGTTTTTCTTTAGTCTTGGTACAAGAAAAACATTACCAACACATGTTTTACCTTGAGTTGAAATGTTGAGAGGAGCTCTACAAATTCCTTCAACATGTAATTGCAAATCATCTCCCAATGTAATGTCTCTTGATTGCTTTGTTACATTTCTCAAGTTGTCAATATTATTAGTCATGTGGTGAGTAGCACATGAATTAATGATCCAAGCATCATTGTTTTTGACATATTTGAAAAAATCTACTTTAAACAATTTGTGATGTTCCCCATCTTTAATACACATATCAACTATCATACACAATTTACTATTGTAACTTTCTTCTTTTTGATGTATTGGCTCTAAAAATGACTAAGAGAATTGCAATAATAGAAAACATCTCATTTCTTTTTAACCACAAGTACACACCTTTACTAGTGAGACTTCTTACCCTCAAACTTAGAACAAAAAGCATTTGCCAATTTAACTCCATCATCTCTATTAAGCATTTATTTATATTGTAATAGTAGACCCTCCAACTCATTGAATTTGAAGGTTGTCAATTTTCCACTCATATAATTGTAATCTTGAAATTCTCAAATGACTTTGACAAACCATTAAGGACTATGTAGATGAGATCTTTATCAACAATAGTCTCACTTGCATTAATAAGACAATTTAAAATACCCTTGAGCTTTGCGAAATATTCAATTACTAATGCATTTATTCTTAGATTGTATAACTGAGTTTGGAGCATATGTGCTCTCACATCATTCTGATGCTCAAAGATTGTGGTGATTATATCCCAAGCTTTTTTGGTTTAGTTACAAACTGCACATTTTTTTATCAATATACCACAAATAGAGAAGATTATCAAGACCAACACTTGTTATTTCTTGTCAAAATCTTCTTACAGGAAAGCACTTGAATAATGTCTTCTAGTTCCATCAAAATGGGGATGAGATCTGCCAAGAGAATAATACTTTTCATTTGATGATGTCATTCTCCATAGTTGTCAACACTAGTCAACTTAATGGAGGTGACACCTACTATACTTTTTGTCACTCCAAAACTTGTTTGAAGGACAAACAAAAAAATGTCAATCCAACAAATATTATTTCCAATTCTATAGCCAAAGCATTATATTTTACCTTGTGACATCTTTTTTATTTAAAATCATGAATTTGTTGAGTTCAATTACAAGCTCACATTAATGTTGCTCATTGCAATATCGAATTGTAGAAAAGAAATTCTCACAGCCTTTTAGATTTAACAATGATTTATGCAATCAATAGTACAACCTTGCTTACAAAAAAAAATGTTAAAAATTATCTTCAAATAGATACAATTATTGTAGCAATCAAAACACTTTCC
Organism: Sequoia sempervirens; assembly: GCA_007258455.2. NCBI lineage: Eukaryota > Viridiplantae > Streptophyta > Pinopsida > Cupressales > Cupressaceae > Sequoia > Sequoia sempervirens. The sequence continues at coordinate 7,636,099 of VDFB02193867.1, read as the reverse complement.
CTTGGCAACATCTACATTCAAACTAACATAATGGAAGTTGTGTTATATATTCCCATGTTTCTATTGCGCTTCTTCAAGGATGCTTGTAACAATCACCCTTAATTTTTTTTGAAAACTTGTTAGCTCAACAAAATGGAAATTGTTAAACAATCACCAAGTTCTCAATGTGGGCTAGCTAAGAGCTTTTGGTGTACAAGATTACAATAATACTTGAAATGAAGCAACTAAAAACAATCTACTTATTTAGTGGTGTTAACTTAGGACTTCCACTTTTCAATGAAAAAACATCAAACAATACTAGAAATGTAAAACCAACTCTTCCACTTTTTATTGTTAGCAAATACAACAAGCAAGAGCAACTCTTTCACTATTCAATTATGAGTGAAAACAATATGATAGAGCAACTCTTCCGCTTTTCAGCTGTGAATGAGAACCAATAAGCCACTTATTTAGTGGGGTACGTAAGAACAAAATATCAAGAGTAATTCACTGGTGGTACTACCACTCAAAGTTACAATGTTAGCTCATTTGAAAACTTCTAAATTCAAGATACACATCTACTATTACAAGTATGGTCATGAAAGAAATTGATAAATCATCCCCACATGTATCAAAACATAAAAAAAGTAACCACCCATCATAAAATTAACAAATATACCTCAAAGTTTGGAAAATAGATGGTTGGTGCAGGTTTGAAACAACAAGATATAAACTTGAAAAATTTCACCAAATTGACTACAGTATGAACCCAAAATGAATGCAAGCCATAACCATGTTTATAAATAGCTTTGAATGACTTATCACATCATTAAAATATTCATAGTGAAAAACCAAATTGAAACTTCAAAGCAACTCCAATGATGACTCTTGATTGGAATCACACCACAATCTAGCTAAGGAATATCTTGCAATTCTGAAACTAAAAATCTATGAGGGATTTTGTCCTCAAAGATTGAAAAGAACCAAAGTCATTTCGACAACATAACAATATCATTCTTTAGCATATTCAAATGAGCCCCCAACACCTCATTTTATAGCTTTTTTCATTGTTTTTTTGAAGCTTTTTCGTTGTTCTTTCAAAAAAATAAAAATTGCTTTTTCAAAAAATACTGTTTTGTTTTTTTCTTCAATTAAGCATTTTTTATTTTTTATTTTTTTTGCAAAATATTCTTTTGCTTTAAATTAAATAATTCATTGTGTAACATTTAATCACTTTTCCAATGAGCTATTACACTAAGTTTGTTATTTAATTATTTTTTAACATTAGACAACATTAGTGAAATATTAATTAAATAACTTAATAACTCACCCAAATTGTGGGAGAATAATAGAAGTCAATTAAGTGACTTACTATAAATAAATGTGCTCTCCAATAAGTTTGGAGAATATTTTCAAAAGTCAAAAAACACTTCAAAGAGTGTCATGCAAATCAATATTGCCCACAGAGCTCATTGCCAACAAAAGAAACTTTGTATCTCCGAAATTGTGTCCTCCAAGATCTTTGGAGTTCCCTTACCTTACCAATTAAGCTACTAGAACTGAAAAATAGACTAACAGTATTTGAATGGATTAAGCCTGAGAAGGAGACATTACAATGCTCCTCATCGTTCTCATTCACAATATACTAAAGCAAAACTTTGCATTCATAGAAAAAAACTGCAATTTATTTGTGCAATGCCACTATCACTACTCCTTTGACAGCGCTCCAGCATGATTTAGTGTTAGCAGGAAATAAATAGTTTAGCAGCTTGTTTGGTCCCTTCACCCGTTCACAAAAATAATATTGCTCTAATACCAATTGTCAAAATGTTGATCTTTGAATAGATTTTCTTTATATTATTTAGGAATCTATGTAACAAATGCTTAGAGATTGTGTTTAAATAGACTTTTTATTTCCTAAAAAATCTTCTCAATGCCAGGCTGATAAGTATATAGCCATGCAACAAGAAATTGATATAGCAGACCAAAAACTTTTTCAGTTTAGTTATAGAAACACTTCTTTCACAGCCAGCAATCTCTTCCCAATGCTTGCAATATATATGATCCAACCCTCGGCAACCATGAATATGTACGAAACAATATTACAGAAACAATCCCCTCTTAAACTTTCTAGTTACATGCTACTTCTAGCACAATTGGGAGATTATGGAGCCAGCAAACTTATTTTGCTTCTTGGTTACATAATCTCTCGTAAATGTGCCACCAGCAAGCAGACTTATCTCTCCTGATTTGATTGAGACATCTCTACGATGGATAAATTTACACAAGCAGCAGAAGTTTGTGAAAATGTCATGGAAAACAAATACCACTCTTGAATAATTTTTTTTTAGTAAAATACTAAAAAGCAATATGTAAAGATCTAACAAGGATGGCAAATTCTCGTAAGAAGAGGTCAACAGAGATCAAAATAATTTAATAATCAACATCTGCTACCATAATACACATGTACACAGCTAATTTTACTTGCGTAATAATCAGTACAAAATGTTGATTTATGGAACTCTGCTGATAATTGCTCTATCTATAATTCGTGTTCCATGATACCTGAATTTCGGATGCATAAATTATCTTTATTTATCGCATGTGAATCTAATACATTAACATGTAATGGAGTTCAAAATTAGTGTAAGTTAGGAATATCTAGAAACATGATTTACATATGCTGACGAGAGAGACCAAAAGTAAACTCCTTATTGAAGAATTCTATGAAACTAGTTCAATCGAACAAATTCTGTTCATAAAACATAATTTATTTGCGTAAAGAAAATAATAAAATGCAAATATTTACAATGTAACGGTGGAATTTGAGGTAAAGCCATATATACATGGATTTCAACTCTTTTAACACCATGACATCGTGCACAAAGATGATGAATGCTTGTCTCTTCATGACCATCCTAGAACATAATCTAGAACATAAACAATGGCTAAAGTTAGAGGATACATAATGAAGGCAGGAAAACTCGTCCACAAGGGGAAAGTCGTCCGAAAGCTGCCAGAAAGACCCATCACTATAACAACAAGCAATATAACTAACACTTCGGCTGAAAAGTCCCATTCCAAGTCACGGATATAAACAATGGCTAAGAAGATTCCCAAACATAAGGTATTGTTCATGGTCACTGCACCATATATCTGCAAGGTAAGATACAATGATCTTTAGGTTGGATATAAGTAAAATCCTCTCTTCGTATACACCAAAGTGTGTACAGCATGATTTAATGCTTAAACAATGAAGAAAACTGCATTCTTTATTATTGACTTATTGCCAGTATTCCTGACTGCATTTTTGACTTATGATTTGTTATATGATGTATGCTTCTAAAACAATGAAAGCAATATGTATTACATTCAAAACTGACTAGAGATATATGACATATCTTAACCGTGAAACATAAGCAATATTCATCATCGTGGGAAAGCGCAAAGGGAATAAAAACTCACTCAACGCACAGAATTTGATATTATAGGCATAGAGTTTATTATCTAAAGCTAAATGAAGATGTGAGAGTTAAAAGTCGCCAGTATAAGGTCCATTGGTAATGAGGCTGATAAAATTTGGAATTGAAAGAATTGCTAGTGTATTTACTAATTCGTAGTGGATTACGTTAAGTCCATCTAAACTAAAGTCCAACAGAAATTTTGATCTCCAATGGATTATCGTTTTGGTCATAGGTTCAGAGATGACGAGTGGACAATGGCATTCGGTCCTTACTCATTTAATAATATGAGTTGATTGAAAGGAAAAGTTGCAGCAGAAAAATATGCAAACAAATATTCAGAATCCACCATACATACAAAAGAATAGATAAACATACCACCACAATGACACAAGATATTCCTTGGAAAAACCTTCATAAGGGAAGAATCCAGCCACCAAAAGCATTCACACTCAATGTATTATTCAACAATAATACATTACTATAAACTTACAAAGTATCCATAAGTACTTTTGAAACATCAAGCTCTTCCAATGCATCCTCCATTTGTCCAAGCATAATGGATGACAATGCAACCACATATTCCATGTTGTGCTTCACATATGCATTTCCAAGAGACCTTAATACAAATGAAATCCAACCCCAACAACTACTCGTGTTTATTTTTATAGAAACTAACTCACACAAAACCACCATTGGTATTACACAAATCATGTGCCTAATACAATGAACTTACAAAACTATGTCCCCTTCAACTTTTTGGTAGTAAGTTTTTCAAATATTAAATATTTTTTCAATGTGTAACACAAATTAAAGACTTATCCCAATGTTACATACAACATAGATAGTGACCTCAAGAATGTCTAGCCCATGTGATCCACACATCCCTGATTCTCTAGGTGTACCACAAATAAATATTAATTTTACATTATTAATATTATACAAGGTGTACAACATGCATTTTCCTAACATTCTCCCACTTGTATACATTGTACAAGGGGTCAAAAGTAAACTCAAACATCAAGGGAACAATCTCTAAGCCAACATGTACTATCAAGATATTGAAGTTCTCCATGTGTTCCAACAAAATACTTATAACAATAACCAAAGTGACCACCATCTCAAGCAAGAAACCTCATCCTCCAGTGCCAATGCACAAAAGATAAGATCCAATCCAAAGAGATGCCACACTAGCCATCAAATAGAAGCACATGAATCTTACCTCAACTTGATATCCAAACACAAACACTAAATGCAATGGCAACAAATAGGGCTGAGTAGCTGCCAAAAAAGAACAACATAACTAGAAATTCTGAAATAGTAATCACAACAAATACTAGTACATCCAATCATCCATACCTTCAAGGTATCCAAAACATTAGTAGAACTCATGCCAACAATATATCCAACTCATAAATCACAATCACAAGCTCTTTATATAAAACTTGTCAATGAAGAACATACACAACTAGAAACTCCCACTACATGGGTAATGTTAAATCTAAAAATAGATTAAAGCATACCAAGTCTATCAATCAACACTCAAACCAAAGTGTGGCTGATAATAAAAATCATTTATTAACAAAAAAAAATCACAATGATCCACACATACAACAAAAAACCATTGCATATATCTCTCACAAGTCACCACAACTCTCCCGATTTCACAACTAAACAAGTGAATATGAGCCTCCGGGAAGTAGTCATAGAACAAAGAGAGAAAACCTACAAATCATATCACATAACATTTCCTACCAACACCTCAAAGTGCTAAGTTGTGTCAAGTTAGACCTCCTTCACAACCCCACCTGAAAAGCCTTAACAACGCCCAACCATTCAATCTCATAGATCAAACAAAACATATGTATCTCATATAATCAACATGGATGTAAGCCTCTCTAAAACTGAAGGAAGATCACACTTAAATCCATTCCATATCCATTAATAAGCCCAATAAAATCTCCTAAAATCCTCATAAATGTCATCATAAATCAAACTCATATGCACAAGGAGATAAGCATGCCAAACACTCCCCAAATGAACCCTCTAGAAATAAAAAGCATAGCTCAAGATCCATCTCCATGAAAAAACAAAACATAAAACATAATGATTTTGAAAACAAAGTAGACAATACATATAAGATGATTATCTACTGAGTAGACTAAGAGTGGGGAATGAGATTGCTCCCCTAGGATATAAAAAGACACAATGGCATTGTCCAAGAACAATTTTTTCAATAGGTCCATGTTGATCTCATATCCAACTTAGGTGAGGCTCCTCAATCTTCCTAATGATATCTCCAAAGAGTAACTATTTCAACAAATGTCTCTAAACCCAAGAGAGCTCCATCCTCACCTAAGTCTCCAAGTATCCATGAGCACCTACAACTAATCGATCCATGCTAAGCTCCTTAGCACATGACCAATGTACTCAATACCAAGAGAACTATCTTGATCATTGTCAAAGCTCCCATTGCATGTCTACAAAATCCACAAACACATTATGACAACATGATCTAATATCTCCACCAATAAGACCATATGCTCCAATGAACATATCTTGCTCCTCAGAGCACCTGCATCATCCTAAAAGTCTAATTGGATATAAGAGTTCATTATGACACAATACCCACCATCCTCTAAACAAAATATCCCCTATCAAAATTGACAAGTCATAAATTGACACCTCCAAGAGACTCCAAGAGTTCTCCATGGTAAACCAAGATGTCAACATCTCCAATCACATGAAGATAACCATTTCGTGTCAATGGAACTCAAGATGTCAAAGTACTTTCATTATATACAAGAATCATGATCCAAAAGATTTTCCATGACACCAACAACCATTATGAAAGGTCATCCATCACCAAGTGATGAATCCACATCACTTCCAAAACTCCCATTGAATCATGATACTAAGCTATCCATTATTGTGCTAACCATGTTCTAAATGAAGATCACCTATTGTCCACACACACTCAATTGTAATACCAACAACTCCAAAGAATAAAGTAGAACCAATATTTCCAAGCCAAGAAGATAAACCACCACTTATAATCAGGAATCAATTCAACAACACCAATGCATCTGCATAACAACCATGTGCCTAAGCTCCAAGCATACAAGAAACCTCCATGACACCATGATCAGCACTAGTAAACCATCACTGCCAATAGCTCCCATTGAATTGTGTAACCAAGCTATCCATGACATTGTAATAAACAACCATGCTACTAGTCCCAATAATTAACTATCAAGGCACTCTAATCATCCATCCTCTCATCCCAATTCAACATACTAATGCATAAATGACCACAAAAAAGACCAACTAACAAATTTTACATCAATACTAAAAAGATCTACGGATATAGAAAGTCACCATGTGAGTCATCAATGAAACCTATGGGAAAGAATATCCCACTAAATTGGACAACTTGTAGATCCCAAACAATGAAATATGCAAACTTATCATCCATTAGTAATTTGCAAACCAAGATAAAAAAGAAGGTAGCTTGTAAACCTCTCATAACTCAAATACTAGATCAACTCCAACTCCGATTTTCCAAACAAATCCACAAACAAATAACCATAGTCAAGGAACCAAACAAACAACGAGGAGATAAGAACAACCTCCTAACATTGAACACTCCACTACATGTCAACCACATACATGATCATGTTCAATACTCAAATGAACATGAATATTCATGACACCATAATCATTACCATTGTACTACACTCAATTCTCATTGTATCGAGGCTCCATGTTTCATAGGTGTATTAACCATGTCCTAAACCAAAAGATAACCTATGTACATATCTCTATCAAAGTCAAAACACTAAAATATCTAAAACCTATATCAAGGAGCCCCTAATTTAATAACTTGTAGCATCATATTGGTCTCAAAAAACCATGCACTTCCACAAGTTTTCACCAACAAATGCATATAGATGCTCACACAATCAAACCCTGATCTCAAGCTCCTACAGGCTATAAATACTCAAATAAGTACAAACCTCTCTCTACTCATCAAAGTGGAAAAACATTTAATTTGTTATGTAGAGACTACAAATAATCTTCATTGCTTGTTTGAAATCTAAAATCCATTTTTTTATGCTCAAGCTAGCATATGTTAACCATTCTCAAACAATGTCAATTTCACACACCAAATCCAACACAAAAAAGAAAATCTAACGACCAAACCCATACCATTGAGTAGTGCTTAGAGATAGCTTTCTATTAGTTATAAGTCGAAAATCATATACCATATATGAAAGTTATGCCCTCAAAAACATTCTACTCCATTAAGCTTCAAAATCCAAGTGGCTGCAGGATGTATGGCGGGTGGCACCACTCTACGATGATGGTGGGCTACTTGGGTGGCGAGAGGGCAACTGTGGGTTGGTGTGTGAGTTGTGTCCACTCGTGGCAATGGCATGGGTTGATGGACTGCCAATCGTGTAGCCACCATGTATTCAACCCCTATGGGTTGGCCATGCTCACCCTTTGGAGAGCTCGATGACTAGGGGCTTCGACCCATATAATCATTAATTATTATTTTTAAATATAATTTTACTATTGACTACATAATATTTTTATTTATTAATTTTTCTACAAGCCCTTACCAGGTTGACACAAGATGGTGGGAATATTCCCTAACGACCAATAGGTTACAACTAGAAAGATCTCCTCTCACAACTTGACAACAGGCTCTAATACCAAATGAAAGGGAAAATTGCAACAATAACGAACATAATCCCAAGAGAGGAAAATATACAAACAAGTATTCATAATCCACCATACAAAAGAATGAGCAAACGTACCATCAAGATGACACAATATATAACCCTAAAAAAAACCTCATGAGGGAGAAACCCAAACTCCAAAACCATCCACACTCATTGTATTATTCAACAATGAAACTTACCAAACCTCTATAACTACTTTTCAAACATCAATCTCCTCCAATGCATCCTCCATGTGACCAAGCGTAATGGGTAACCATGCAAACACTCCCATGCCATGCTTCACATATACACATATAGGAGAGCTCAATATAGATGACACCCAATCTTAACAACTACTCATGTGCTTGCTTTTATAAAAAACAAACTTGCACAAAACCAACAAGTGGCATTACATAAACCATGTGCTTAATATTGTGACGAGCTTACAAAATGATGTCCCTTTCATTTATTTTTTAGTATTAAATTTTCCCAATATTAAATATTTTCTCAATGTGCAACCTATATTAAATATTTATCCCAATGTTACATACAAAATACAAAGTGGCCCAAAGAATGTTTAACCCGTTTGATGCATGCATCCCTAGATTCCCTTTGTGCACCACAAATAAATATTTGTACATTATAAATATTATACAAGGTTTACAACACACCTTTTCCCAACATTCTTGAGGCAAGAAATTGAAGTCATAAATAGATCCTACAAGTCAAGTCATATCAACTTGTGATGCTTGTCACAAGAGAAGCTAGCAAGAGCATCAACACATGGAACATTAGGAGTTTCCAGTTGAAACAGGCTTAGGAATTTCAGTTGGGAAGTATCTTGACATCCAAGCCTTAAAAATTTTGAACTATTATTATTTTGGCCATCAGTTCAAAGATGATGAGTGGGTAGTGTTCTTTGGTGCCAACTTATTCAAAAGTTAAAAAAATAGTTTACTTTCAATAATTTCAGTTTTGTTATCATAAATTTTAGTCATGTGCACATTGCAATATGAAAATATAACATTGAATGTACCAATGTAATGAATTGCTGCGCAATTAAAGATCAAATTTTGCATAACAACACTTTTCCTTGAATTTTCTGTCACAACCATGGAAAGAAAAGTAAGGCAAAACTCCACAAGAGTCATATGGAAGCTCAAGCACACCACAAGAACTAGAAGTTGTAGTAAGAGGTCCAACATCTAGAAGCAAAGAATCAAAATTTGTAGACTAAATTCTAGGTGTAAAAGGATTTCCTCATTGATGTTTTGCAAAAGATCCATACGAATAATATACAACACAAACATAAAATACACACTAATCAAATGGCCAAGGGAGAACATAAAACAATTCCATTGGAGCGACAACCTTCCCATGAAAAGGAAGGTAACTTGTGTTACACCAAGTTTCTAGGAAAGGAATATAGGGTACGAGGAGACATGTTTCTAGAATGAATATTTTGGAAGAAATTTATTGTAGAACAAGAGGATGTTGACATTGTAATAACAAAGCAAAGCACAAATCACATCCTCTATCCAAGAAAGGATTGCAGAAACCTTCTAGTAGCCTAATAGTTTTGACTAGTCCACATCTCTTCATTCAACCACTCTCCCAATAAGACAATACCCCCTTTCTTTCTCATAAAAAGGCCCATCAGATAAGGTCTTCTAGAATTAATTGGAGGTTGTAAATCAGAGCATTGCTTGTTGGATTTATGACAATGGGCTTCCTTTCAACCATGTCAAATCACCATATTGGTGTGAAAGGGTGATGACAATTGCTAATGCAACTACTGATTACACTAGTTCTAGGTATGAAAAGGTGTGCACCATCTTATTGGCCAAAGAAAAAGCTTCTATAAAGGCATCATTAAGAGCAATCAAAAATACGTGGTCCAAAACAAGAGTACTGTCCATCCTTTCTACTAGATGGAAAGATTGCAAAAATAGACCACTAATTAATGTCAATGCAGTGTGCTCTAAAGGGGTGATATTTTTTAAGGTAGTTGATTGTGAGGGGTAGGTGAAGGAAGCAAACTTCATTGCCAATATCCTTATATGATCCATTGTGATGGTTGGCCTTGATAAAATGGTCCAAGTCATGACGAACAACGCTTAAAATTGTAGGTCAGCTAATAATATAGCAAAGCATACATATGGGCATTTTTTTGGACACCATGTGCAGTCCACTCACTCAACTTGATATTGCAAACACAAATCAAGTGGATCAAAGAAATCTACATAAAATCTAAGCAGATTCAAATATTTTCTTACAAATGATCATATGTCACAAGCCATCTTCAAGACCTTCTTCTCCATCTTGGAATTGTTAAAGACAATTTTATTAATTTAAACTTATTTTGTCATTTATTTTTTTAATTTGTTTCTATTTAACACCATGTTGGCTGCCAAGACTCAATTCACGTTATGCATAATCATCTTTAAGTGACTTGTGAAGGTATGAGAGCCATTAAGCATCATGGTTATCGACACTCTTTGCAGTGTATGGAGGCAATTAAATTCAAAGAAAGCCCAATAGATCAATGCAATGATTCTCAATGATGAGAGTTAGGCTTGTGTGGTTTTGAGCTTTATTGAGCTCACTATGAATATGATTAGGTGTGCTAATACAAATCAACCATGTTTGGGAAAAATCTACGATGGCATGGGCTCCATGGTTGAAAAAATAAGGACCATAAAAGAACCCATGAAGAATGAACCCACTAAAGTATTTTTCGAAGGAGTGCAAAAAATCATTTATGGTTGTATGAACAAGATGACCACTCTTGTATCTACTAGCATTTTTTTTGTCTTCAAAATATTAAAACATTGATATACTTTCCTTGTCAAGGGTGGCACCATATGGAGATGAAGAGGTTGTTGGGTACAAGATTGCATTCAAAAGAATATTCCTAGATGTAGATATACAGAGTGTTGTCTTGGATAAGTTTGACCGCTTTATATCTTCAAGCAATCATGATGTTTGTGCTCTTCAAGACAAGTACAAGAAAAACACTCATGAATGGCGATATGTATATATTGTATTGTGTACCCAAGCTTCAAACCCAATCCTAACCTTGAACTGGAAACTTAGCCATTTGCTGCAATACTCAACCTGATATTTCATTTGCAATTAGTATTTTGTCTAGATTCATGTATGAGCCAAGATAGAAACATTGATTACTAGTTGACAAAATTTTGAGATATGTGACAACTGACAAGTATAAAAACCTTTGACACAAAAGATAGGAGAAACAAGAATTTCAATCTTGTGGATTTTTCAAATGTAGATTATGGTGGTAGCATGACGAAATGTATACTACAAGTTAATTCATGTGGGGCCAAGTACTGTAACTTGGTGTGGCAAGATATAGGATCCTATGGCTAATTCTACAATTGAATCAAAGTACATTGTTGCTTGTGATAATTCAAGAGATGTAGTACATTTCAAGAGATTTTTGAAGATTCGCACTACTTCTACAATGTTGAATATGGATAATCAAGTGCCATTAAAATGCAAAGGATTGCGTACTTCATGCAAAGACAACCGATAGACATTAAGCATCACTACCTACAAATATTGACAACATAGAAGATAGTCTATCCTATTTATTGCCCCAAAAATAAACATGTAGCTATCACTATTTGAGAATATTGACAATATAGAAGATAGTTGATCCTACTTATTGTCCCAAAGATAAACATATAGCATATGTATTCACAAAGTCTTTGAATCAAAGAAAAATTTCTAAGGACTTTTGGAATGAACCAAAAGTTTAAAAGAAACAGTAGATGAAGATAGACTTTAGATCACATGGAGTATGTTAGGAACATTGCTCCAAAGTATAATATATCTTGTTTGTAAAAAAGGTATATTATTTGTTTTTGTGTGCACATGAGTATGAGAGTTGAAAAGTCACCCACCTTGTTCTTTTTGTCTTTGGTAAATTTTAGGAGAATAAAGAATTTGAAGAGTCAAGCTCTTCCACTTTGTAATGTTCCCTTTTTCAAAACTAAGGAAATAATTAATTTAAGTTGTCGAAAAAGTACCTATATACTAAAAGACTTATAAATTATTTAAAAAGGTTAATTTAAGTGATTAAATAAAGTGTTGCTAGGCTCCAAGTGCAAAAAGGTGAGTGTAAAAGGAAACGATAATATTTTTCATAATTTTGAGGAATATTTGTCAAAAAAGAAATTAAAAGTATGTTATCATGGAATCTAGTAGCACTCATTCCACAGATAACCCCCCTACGAAACTTGTCTGTTTCCTAGGTTCGTGGAGTTCAAGCACGCAAAACGAGGTGATTTTGAAGCCACCCTAAAATGCATTCCAAAGCCTCAAACAGTTAGTTTGAGCATCCCCCTATGTTCGCCTCACGAAAGCCTTTGAAACGAGCTCCTTCGCGAAGTCTCACTGTTCATAGTTAAATTGTGAAATATGCAGTTGCACCCAAAAAGTGTGCTCCTGCTCACAACCAAAAATTGGCTAAGTGTTGAAAGTGCAGGGGCGCCAAAAATCAGCGCCCTTGCATAAAAGTGATTTTTCAAAAATGTGTAGAAGCGCTAAAAAAGTGCGCTCTTACACATTGTTGCCAAACTTAGCCAATTTTTTACTATGGCATTATTTTTAGCACCTTTGCACTTTTTCCAGACTTAGTCATTTTTTGTGCAATGGTGCTGAATTTTAGCACCTTGACACTTTTGGCAGTTTTTAACTTAGTCTCTTCAAACTTGCTCTATTTCCATTCCGGACCCCATTTCTTCGCTCCCGCATCGTTTTCCGTGTCTAGTTGCTCGTTTCACGCTTGCTCAACATCATTTCTCGCTTCATGCTTCCCAATGCTACTTTTCCTGCTAATGCCTATTGATTCACCATCCTTGCAGTTTCTCTCCAGATTTCATCAAGTGATCCTAAAGGTGACATCTTCTGATCCAGTGAACTATCCCAAATCTACAAAGAAGCCATTATGCAGCAAGTTGAGGATGACAGTTTTTCCCAAAGCCTCAATACATATCATTTGGGATATACGGTTGACACTTGATAATCTCAAGATGCATCTTCGCGGGTGCAAGAAAATCCATTCATTTGCCAGAAGGTCGATCACAAGAGCTCACACCCTTGTAGATTACACAGTCGGCCCAAATGATGCGTTCATAGAGGAGACCAAGAAAAAGAATGAAGACTCCGCGCCCAAAGCAAGGAACCGTGAAGATTCTTGATCTCCGATGTTGAACATTTTGATGCTTCCCTTTATGCATCTTGTAAATAGTTTTTGACATCTTAAATGTCTTTTCTCGAAGTGTAATTACACCAAAATTCTGAAATGCAATTTCTTGAAGAAAAGTTACATTTTGACTTAGTCAAAATTTAGGCGAGATTTTCCTAAATAAACTCACCTAACTTTCCTAGATTTACTCTTCCCTCTTTTATAAATATGAGGGATTTCTATTGTAAAGTTTATCTTTTAGGATTTTGCAACGAAGTGCTGCCCTTTTTGAAACAAATTGTGAAACTTTGTGTTCATACTTTGCGAACAAAATTTGATCAATAAAGAAGAAGATTGCAAGCCAGACTTTGTGTTGGATTCGATAATCTTATGAATTGATCTCTTTTGGTGGTAATTAGTAAGTGATATCTGAAAGACTCTAAGCAATTCATGTAAACTTTGTGTTACATCTTTTACTTAGATTTACATTTGTGTTTTGGATACTATGGTTGGATGATCTACAAGACTTTTCGCTTGTAATTATTCATGCTCTTTGGATATTTTGGTTGGATGATCTACAAGACTTTGCGCTTGTAATTGTTCATGTTGTTCGAGGAATTGCTGCATCTAAGAAGACTTTGTGCTTCTAATGCGACGAACGACACATCTATCAAAAATCCACCATTGATAAAGCTACGAAACGACTTTGTGCCTTCGTGAGCTTTCCCCTTTATTTTACTTGTTTATTGTTAATTACTTCTAGTATCTCTACGCTTTGCTTTGACAAGATAGAGGTATTGGTATTACTGCTAGTTGATCGTTTACAATTATTAAGAATTGAGAACTTCCAACAGTGCATTATAAACATCTTCTCTGAAAAAAGAGAGAAGGATGAATGTGACACACCCCCCCCCCCCCATTTCGTAAGTATTGTGTACATTTTGTAATTACTTTGTTTGTTTTACTATCGCTTCTGTCAGCAATAAGAAGGGTGCCTCCCCTTTCTGAGAGGAGAGATTTACATCTCACATAGCTGTGGCTGAAGTCTTAGTTGTGTAATCTATCGAAAAGCTAATTACATAATTTTCACCCAACAAAGTATTTATTTCCTCAAAATAAAGTTATAAATAGGAGGAATGTTTTTGAAAAGCTGTTGCATGTTTTTTGAAGCAATCAAATTTTTTAAGAATGAACGTGCTTTCGTCCTCTTCTTTTCTCAAGGATGAAAACTCTTTGGATTGGTGAAGCTTTGAAGACAAAAAGCCTCTTGAGTTTTTAGTGCAGTTCCATACAGGGACTGACAATGAGCTTCAATAGATTCTTGATTTCAATGCTTTAGTTTTGGGTGTGAAAATTTTAGTGTTTATTTCTAATTTCAGTGATTTCATCACAACTATTTGCTTCAGCTTTAGTATTTCATGTTAGTAGAATAATTGTTGTTGCAAATTTTTAGAAGATTCCTATTGCAAGTTGTACCAGTTCTTTGCATGCCTATGCTAATCAATCCTTGTTGTAGGCCGTACACCTACAAATAATTTAACAAATTCCTGCTGGGTTTTCAATGACTATTGGGCACTGAAATTATGGGGGTTTCTGATTGCCAAAACCTAGTCGTACCTTCTCTGTACTAGGCCACACTACAACAATTTAAAAGATTCATTTTGTTGGTGACTATTTTGGGTTAGAACGCTAGAAATTGCTTGTGGAAATTTGTGTTCATACTGTACTTTCATGGCATGTCCTTTATGAGCAGATTGCTGCAATTTTATTTCTTCTTTCTAGGTTTTTGTTGCCAGCAGCACCTCTACATGGACTAGAATATGGTATTTTTCTTGTGTTGGGCAAGTTTTCCATACTCCAACTAATCATTATTGAGCTCTAATTCAATTATGGAACATTGGAGCCCTTGAAATCTAGTCTTGGCCTCTTTTCCAGGATGAATCAGTCTAAATCAAACACTTTGGGGTGCTGCAATCTTAACAAAGTTAGCTACAAGCCTACAACATCTAACCTTTGAATGTGATCTTTTTCAACAAACGGTGATTATTTCCCATTCATAGCCTCATTTTGGGGATTTGCAATGTTTTCAACAGTCAAGTTGGGTAGTATATCTTTAGTATGTTGAGTGTCGATCTGTTGAAACAAGTTTAATTTGCATTCTTTCCACATCTCCATCAATTCTAGAGTGATTTGACAACATGTGACTTCAAAATCTATCCAAACACTACCTAGTACATCAATATTTATTTAGTAGTATTGAGTTATCGTAATCTATTCAGTTATATTTTGAAGAAAATGATTTATGAATTAGTTGTGATTATTCAATGTATTTCTTGGATGCAAAATCTTTTCCAATATTGTAATACTAGATGGTTTACTATCAATGGTTGTTCATTTTATTACTAAAGATCCTAGACAGTTTACTATTGGATCCTGATTTATCTATGTTCCATAGTGTTTTCAAGACAGGGACGAGAAGAGATGCATTTTAGGGACGACAAAATAAATGAAGTCTATCTATCTATCTATATATATATATATATATATATATATATATATAGAGAGAGAGAGAGAGAGAGAGAGAGAGAGAGAGAGTGTCAAATCTCTGAAAGTTAATAATACTAGTATAACAGCAGAAATATAACATGACAATGTTAAAATGATGGTAGATGACGTCTATAGGAGCCAGCATGCCAACCACATTCCAAAAAGAAATTGTTTGTTTGTTATTTCTGTTAACATTAACTGTTATATAACTTATATCATTAACTATGAATCTGAATCATGATATATTTATTGCTGCTATACTATAGCTGTTGCTATCACT
Organism: Sequoia sempervirens; assembly: GCA_007258455.2. Taxonomy (NCBI): domain Eukaryota; kingdom Viridiplantae; phylum Streptophyta; class Pinopsida; order Cupressales; family Cupressaceae; genus Sequoia; species Sequoia sempervirens. The sequence goes on along the minus strand of VDFB02193867.1, from coordinate 7,619,893 downwards.
GCTGTCATGATTAATTTAATTGTTGTTATATTGCTGTTATAGTGCTGTCATGATATATTTATTGATGCTGTTATAATGCTGTCATGATATATTTAACAATTTTTTTTTAATGTTATGAACGATTATTTTTAAAAGCATTATTAAAAACTGTTCTTCAATAGGGGACACCTAGCCATCCTTGGGATAGTTAGGAATGTTTGAGACGTCCCCGACCGACTTGGGGACGGCCAAGCATCCCCTATGTGTTTCCTGCCGTCGTGTTTTCCGTAGTTTCCAAATTTGGTGGGGACGACTAGGGGACATCCCCTAACGTCCCCCCATCCCCAAAACGCCTCAAGGGATGAGGACAAGGATTTGAGGGGTGGGGATGTGTCCCAATGTAACACAATGATTTATCATTGTAATAGATCCTAGTTGGTTTATACACTACATCCTATTTTTATTTTTAGCATTGTTGATGTGATTTTTGTGACCGCACCAATCAACAGAACAAAGTATCCAACGGTTACTCCATTCTCTCTTGATCAAAGTATTCCCTACACTAAGAGTACGAGAGAGATCATACATTCAACCCTAGGTTCCTTCAATGCAATGGAATACACTCAGTTGGTTCATTGTGATATGCTATTTTCACGAGGGGACTTACACAATTGTTCACAAGTTCATGGCAGCTGACAGCAGATTAATGATGAAAGGGGATTTTCGTGCAATGCGAATGATTTGGCGCTGAGGTACGTGTTTCCTATACTAACCAAAAATGTGTGGAATTTAAATAAGTGCAGGGTTTAGAAGATCTAAGTTCTATCTAAGAGGAACATGGGATCAACTACAGCAAGCTTCAACCAGACTTTGCTTCGCCTCACGTTGGACAGCCTCTACAAAGTCGGTGCAATCTTCAAGGGGGTAGCAATGAGTGTTCAAGTCACAATTCAGCATAAAGACACTGTCACGACGACACATGCCAAGACGTGAATCATAACCGAAGTTAAGCTTATAAAGTTTTCCAGTCAACCACACAAGGCAAACTTACCGTCAGCAAGCTGCTAGTGGTATGGATTAAACGAAGCTGCCTTGATCAAACACCACAATCCACAACTAACATCTACTTGCATGAAAATGAAAATCATTCTAATTTAAGTTCTACTTTAAAAATGCTAAGTGATTTGGAAGGACGAAAAATCCTTGCTAGCTACTCACAACGAAAGATGCAATCATCATCAATGAAAAGTCTTTTTATTAAGAGAGTGTTCACAACAACCTTTTACAAAGCATTCAATGAGAAAGCTTTCCTTCCTCTTCAAGCTATGCTAACAAACTAATGCCAAGCTATCTCTCTACTCTATCAAAATGTCTATTCTCTCGTCTGATCTCTAATCTAATGTACAAATGAGGGGGGATGCCACTTTTATAGCTGGCCAAGTCCAATGGACGGCTCAGATTACAATCAAATGGAGGGCTTAGATCAAGCCACATCAGCACTAACCCTAAAAACTGCTAGAATGAGGAGTGGTACAATAAATGAGTCAAAAGATTCCCACTCACTCCCAAAATAGTAAAGGCAATCAATGCCCACTATCAATCATCTAGAAGGTCATCATCTTGAAAAGCATTTTTGTTCTCCTTCTCCTTGGCTGCAAAATCAATGAACTCGGTCAGCACAACTTCAACCTCTTGAACTGAGATAGGCGGAATATGATCAAGCTGAAATTCCAACATTGTAACTGCCTGCCCATGTCGAGTACAAGACTTTCTCCAAGCAACTAAAGCATCCTGAGTGTTCTGAATAATGCTAGAGAAAGTTGAGGTGTTCTCAAAGTCATTCTAAACAAAATTCTTCACCTCTAAAAAGAAAGGTGGCAATCTACTCCTCAAACCATTAGCAGTCACCTCCTTAGAAGTCAGCCTACTAGCAAAGATAGCCTCCAATGTGTTCAGGACTCCATCAAGAATGTTCGTCATGGCCTTTCTAACCCTGGTTGAATCTGCCTGTGCTGCATCAAAGAATCCTTGGCCTATGACAACTGAAGAATACCAGCTAGTGAAGTCATATCTATCACCCTCCTATATCACGCCTTCCTCAACCAAAGTCTGTAAGGGAGTATGCATCAAAGCCTCCAGACGAAGGACAACCTTGGTCTGATAGATATGAGCATCGCCCCAAGTCTAATCAACTGCATCCATCCATGCCATAATGCTGGAAGCCTGCTAATAAGCATGAGCAAGATCCTCCATAAACTTTTATGTCTCAACACGAACGCTAGCAACCCACTTATCCGCCTCATGTGCCAGCTTCCTCAAATCCTCCAAGCCGCTAACAGACTCTCTAGGAAACTCGGCTAGAAGCTCAATCGTCGGATTCTCTTGCCCACAAGGACGAGATAAGTGTTGTACGTAACCTATCAATGTCTTATGCTCCTTCTTCAATTTCTTGTATTTGCCTTCAGTCTGGAGCAACCTGTCCTTGAGTGCCTGGAAGGAGCTATCACACTCCTCAATTATCTGTGCTCCTATGGGGCGACCTAACTCCATGGTGGTGATCACATAATTTTCTGGAACGGCCTCATCTCGATCACACTCAACCCTTGGCACAGCCACGTGAAGGGTGCGAGAGCCACCGTCATCTGTTGAAATCTTCGAAAACTTCCTAGCTCTCTTCTTTGTCAGAGGCGCGTTGATCCTACTCAGGAATTCCTCATCTCAACTGCCAGATCAATCTCCTCAACGGGGCTCCTCCTCATCTTGTCTCTAAGCCAATCTGGTACTACCTGTTGCAGGTCAAAAATAACAAATGGCTACTCATTCCTTGCTTCCTCTTCACGAACCTCTTCTCTAACTTCATCTTGACGAAGCTCACCGACTTCTACAAGCTAAGTATCTCCTGAACCTTGGGCTTCCTGCCCTGTAACCGTGTCATCCTCTAATGCCACCTCAAGCTCATGCTGGAAGCGCGTATTTGCGGCCGTATCTTCATCTTCTTCCTGCCGGTTATCTCTGGTAGGTGCGTTGACACTCTAGCCAACAAACTCCCTTCGTGGTGGCTGATTTGCCTCCTGTAATTCTTGTTCCTTATTCAACATATTCCTCTAATTAACAAATAATGAAACCTCTTGTATACTTGGAGAATGAGTCTCCAATGGCGTAGGCGATTCCACCTCAATTCTCGGAGGCTCTGGCTAGACTGGCTCTTTTCTTCGTGACTCTAGAGCTCGAGCAACCTGTTTCTTCTTTGTAACAATTGATGTCCTATGATCTCCCATCAAGTTGTAAGTAAGAGGAATTGACCTACCCTTAAGCCTGTTCACATGCCTCTCAACCCATCCTCTGTTGAATGTCAGGACAGGTATGCAAAGTGTATCCAAATCCGCAATCTCCGGCTTCGACCAATCTGGAAGTGGGAGTGGTGTATCCCTCACTGTCTCATAATCTAGGTGAAGAACATTCATATCCTCGTCTACCTGGTCCGGCACTGGAACAATCTCGCACTCCCTAATCATGCTCAAAGGTAATTTTGAAAACATCATTCTTCTTACCTCAGCTTCATCCAACGCACTAGCCCAAAAATCTTCAATATTTGCCTTATGCCTGAACTCCTTTGACAGTATCCATCTGATATTCCTGTGAGGGTCATAATACTGTCTGCTGGTGTGGTAAAAAAGGTGGAAAAATTGAAGCTCATTTTCAACTTCCTTGGCTGCCTGCAGTGAAGAACATACTTCATTTGAATTTCCCATGATGATTGGGAAGTCAAGTCCTTTCTTCTTTTTCTTCTGAATCTTATCATAGGCAATGAGTTGCCTAGATATTTCTAACATCAAAATCTTGTTCGTAGGGTATTTGGGCAACCTATATGGATATGAAGAGAACCCTTGCAGCCTAATGTAAGTAAATTTTGAAAATTGGATAAACCAACACCCGTACCTTTCTATCAACTCCTGAGCTTCCTTTGATATCCTGTGATGAGTTCTTTGCTGAAGTGATCTCGTTATATGCATGGTGAAGGCGTCATTGACTCTCTTGTAATGAGATGTGCTCATCAAGTGCAGCTGCGAACAAGCCTCGTGACTCTTGAACTGTTGAGAGCCACACCCAATCGGCTCCTTGTATGATATTCCTCTGTACTTCGTCATACAAGCCAACATGTAGATAATGTATGAGCCCATATAGAATGTTTTCGTTCTCCTCAAACTCTGGAGTTGCTCGTGCAAATTATCACTAATCATCACTGCCCGGTTAATATGCTCCTTGCCTTCCAGCACAAGGTTGATGTAGTAAAACATCCAAGGTTCAAAGATGAACGTCTGGGGAAATCCTCCGACTTTGCTGAGCATCATAATCAAATCACAATATTCCTGCTTCAGATCATCTGAGATTATCTGTTTCGGCAACTTTGTGCGAGTTGGCTTGGGCTTGTTCATCCAACAAGAGTTTATCATATCAGCACATATGTCAAATGTAGAAGCATACATATGCTCAGCATGTTCTCCCGTTTTGTAAATCATCTTCTCATGTGAGGGAATTCCAAATGCTTTGCCAATAGCTGTAGGTGTGAGGTTGGCGAACAACTTGCCATCCGGTGAAGTGATAGTCCTTCACTCTGGGTTGTAACAGTTACCACACTCCATGATCAACTACAGACACTAAATTGCTGGTGGGAAACTAGCAGCTGCATAAAGTCCACTTCTAACAATATTGTGCGAAGTGATTGATGGACGATGGCCTCCAATTCCCATCATTCAGCTTTTGAAAGCTTCCATATTGAAAGAGCCCAAGTTCGTATCAGCCAACTTTGAAGAAAACTTCGACTCAGGCAAGAAAGACTTGCTCAGCTTCTTGATCACAGCTCGTCTGGACGCATTTTCCTTGTTGGATTCAGCATTATTTTCCCTGCCAGTCGCTCTTACTTCAGCCATTCTGCAAAAAAGAAAGATAGCCATTAGAAATTTAGAAAAATAAAATCACATCGGGGTTGCCAACAAATTTTTGAAAATGAGAAGCTGCAGCACTAAATTTCAAATTCAAACCTCAACACCTCCTGCAGCAACTTTGAACTCTCAACACTTAGAAAATTTTCTGGCAACAATACCACTTCAGCAACTTCTTGGCTTCAAATTTATCCCTCCTCGAAGCTCAACTTCAAATTTCATCACCCTCAATTTTCCTCACATTGCAATCTTTAATTCAGAACTCAAGTCGAACTTACTAGCTGATGGAGAAAAATGAACAAAACTCACAGTACATATAGCCAAGTCGAATTCTAGAAGGAAGCTAACTTTAGCCAGTTTATTCAAATTCCGGTTTTCCCTCCTCTAGTAGCTGCAACACTTGGCGTTTGGCATCTAGAATATTTTGACCTTCCAGAATTTCAAAAAGATTCACTGGTCTAGGCGTACTTCACTAGCATTTTTAAATCATCTTTTGAAAATATTAAATTCAATTGCACCCCGCTTAAGAAATTCATTTCACCAGCTGAGGTATTGACACTTTGATTTTATCCATCACTGGCTTGGGAAGATTATTTAAATTTGATCAAAATCATCTAAGCAATCAACTTCAAATTCACTAGTCAAGGCATTTCATTTTTTAAAAAAAACTTTTATTCCTTACCTTAGTAAAATTTTAATTTTCCTTAGGAAATTTCATTATTCAGGCGCCCATCAAAAAATCTTGATCTTAAAACCCTTGGCAAGGCGTGGAAAATTGCAAAATCATCTCCTTGTCGAAGATATCCAGTACCCAGAAGAAAATTCTCCTCAGAAAACACCAAATTCATGTGTCTATAGACGAAGGGGTACTTTTAATTTTTGCAATTTATACCTTAGAAAAATATTTTGACATCAAAGTTCATCTTCATTCTTCATCTCTGGGCGTATTTTTTTCTCTTGCTTTGCCTTGGACAATTTTCTTTAACTTCGTGAAGCTGGTGCATTTTGACTCCTTCTCCGCTAGTTCATACATGCCTTAGAAAATTTTATCATCCTCTCTCAAGGTTACGTATTTAGGGGAGGAGAGATTTCAATACTCTTAGAAAAATTTCATCATCACTATGAGCATGGCATATGAGAGGGCTAGGAGGAATTTCAATTTTTCCTTAGATAAATTTTCTCCCATCTGTTGATGTGATTTTTGTGACCGCACCAATCAGCAGAACAAAATAGTTTGAAGGCTATTCCGTTCTCTCTTGATCAAAGTATTCCGTGCGCTAAGATTGCGAGAAAGTTCGCACGTTCAACTCCAAGGTTCCGAATACTTAGAATACCCTCAGTTGGTTTGATGTGAATTGCTGTGTTCTTACGAGGGGACTTACACAATTGTTCAAGATTCTTGCAGTTAACAACAGATAGATGATTTGAAGGGGATTTTGTGCGTATGATTTGGCAATGAGTTCGTTTTCCTAAAGCTAACCAGAAATGTGCGGAAAGTAAATGAGCGTAGGGTCTAAGAAACTTATATTCTATTCTAAATGCAGGATATATGGGGCTCAATTTTGGCAGACTTCGACCGAATTTCACCTAGCCTCACGTCGGACAGCTTCAGCAAAATTAGTGCAATCTTCAAAGGGATAGCAAAAGATGTTCAGATTACAATTTAGCATACATACACCATCAAGACGACGCATATAAGTATACACATCACAATCGAAGTTAAACTCAAAATGATCTCCAGTGGACCACGCAAGGCGAACTTATCATCAATAAGCTGCTAGTGGTATGGAATGAAATGAAGCTACCTCAATAAAACGCCACATATCAAAGTAAACTACTTGCATGAAATGAAAATTATGCTACTTGGATCCGAAAGGAAGAAGAGACCTTGCTAGCTATCCATGACAAAGACGAATTCCACCATCAATGAAAAGATCTATTATCATGAAAGTGTTACACAACAATCTCCACAAAAGTTTTCAAAGGGAAAACTTTCTTTCTTCTCCACACTATGCTAAGCAAAATGTCTACTATGCTCTACTCTCTAGTCTCCAATCTCTAGCTCTAATGCTAATGTTTAATATCTACTAGATTACAAATGAGGGGGACTCCCCCTTTTATAGATAGCCCAGTCCAAAAGACGGCTAGGGTTACAATCAATAGAATGGCTAAGATTAAGCCACCTCAGCCCTAACCCTAAAAACTGCCAGAATGGGGAGTGGTACATTAAATGAATCAAAGATTCCCACTCACTCCCAAAATAGAAAGGCAATAAATGCCCACAATCAGCCTTCTAGAAGATCCCCGGCCTAGTAGTGCATTCCCATTCTCCTTCTCTCGACCGTAACTCAAGAATTCCTAGCAAGTACGCCTCAACCTCTCGTGACCGGAAATGGGTGGAATGCAATCAAGCCGGAACTTAACACCGCGGATCAATGTTCATGCCTTGTACAAGATTTTCCAAGCAACTAAGGAATCCTCATGCTCGATCAAGGTAGAAAAGTGGAAGTATTTAAATCATCCCGGGTATCAAGGTTCACCTTCAAAAGAAAGGCACCAGCCTACCCTCAAATTATCAACATTTACCTCATCTGGATTCAACCGTCTAGCAAATATGGCCTCGAAAGTATTCTGAACTCCATCAATGATATTGGCCATAGCCTTAAGTACCCTGGTTGAATCTGCCTGTGTTGCGTCAAAGAAACCATGTCCCGTGATGGCTGAAGAATACCATCTAGAAAATCATACCTGTCATTCTCCTGAATGACCCCTCCATCAATCAGCAATCGCAAAGGGACATGCCTCAATGCCTCAAGACGTTGAATTACTTTGCTCTGATAGACAGAAGCATCACCCCAAGCCTGATCAACTGCCTCCATCCGTGCCAAAATACTAGAAGCTTGCTGAAAAGCGAAAGCAAGGTCCTCCATAAACTTTTTTGTCTCAGCACGAACTCCCATGACCCACTTGTCTGCCTCCTGAGCCATCTTCCCTAACTCCATCAAGCCACTGATTGACTCTCTAGGTATCTCTGCTGGAGGCTCTATCACTGGAATCTCCTGCCCACGAGAACGAGACAACTGCTGCACATATCCAATTAGAGCCTTATGCTCTCTTTTCAACTTCTTGTACTTTCCTTCCTTCTTGAATAATCTGTCGTTGAGGGCGAGGTAGGAGTTATCACACTCCTCTACAATCTGTGCACCAGTGGGGCGTCCTAACTCCAAAGTTGTGACCACGTAATTCTCTGGCACTACTTCATCTCAGTCATAATCAACCTGTGGCAGCCATGTGAAGGGTACGGGAACCATCCTCATCAATTGATATCTTCGAAAACTTTCGTGCTCTCTTCTTCTGTGGAGGTGCACTGATCCTGTTCAAGAACTCTTCCATTTCAATTGCTGGATCAATCTCCTCGCTGGGGCTTCTCCTCATCCTATCCCTGAGCCAATCAGGTACTGTATACTGTATATCAAAGGGTCACGCTTCTTGTGCCTCTACTTCTAACCTCGCTCAACCTCTACATCATTCTGGTGAGGCTCATCGTCCTCAAGTGGCTGAGTGTCTCCTGAAACTATATCATCATCATCCTCCATAGCCGCCTCTAACTCCTGCTGAAACTGAGGGTCAGTGGTAGTTCCCTCATCATCTTGCTGATCAACCCTACTAGGTGCGTTGACACTCTGGCCAACCGACTCTCTCCGTGGTGGCTGATTATTCTCCTGTACTGCTTGCACCCGATTCAATGCATTCCTCTGATCAGCAAATAAAGAAACCTCCTGGATACTTGGAGAACGTGTCTCCAATGGTGTGGGTGACTCAACTGCAACTCGTGGAGGCTCCGGCCGAATAGGCTCCTGCCGAACTGGCTCTTTCCTTCTGGACTCTGGACCTCGTGTGATTTGTTTCTTTCTGCCGGTGGTGGGTGTCCTGTGATCCCCCATCAAATTGTAAGTCAAAGCAATTGACCTACTCTTCAATCTGCTCACACGCCTGTCAACCCATGCTCTGGTAAATGTCAAGACCGGAATAGAAAGTGTGTCCAAGTCAGCAACCTCTGGTTCTGACCAATCCGGGAGCGGAAGCGGAGTATCTCTTACTGCTGCATAATCTGGATGGACAACGTCCATATCCTCATTCACCTGGTCTGGAACCGGAACAACTTCGCACTCCCTGATCATGTTAATCGGCAACCGAGAGAACATTCTTTTCCTAACTTCAACCTCATCTGATGCATCAGCCCAATAGTCCTCAATATTTGCCTTGTGTTTAAACTCTTCTGACAGTACCCATTTGATGTTATTATGCGGATCAGAGTGTTGTCGGCTGGTGTGATATGAAAAGTGATAAAATTGAAGTTCACTCTCAGCTTCTCTGGTTGCCTGTAATGAAGGACACACTTCATCCGAGTTGCCCATGACAATCGGGAAGTCAACACCTCCCTTCTTCTTCTTCTTCTGAATTTTATCGTAGGCAACCAATTGCCTAGATATCTCTAACATTAAAATCCTATTGGTTGGGTACTTAGGCAACCTGTATGGATAAGATGAAAAACCTTGCAGCCTTATGTAAGAAAACTTCGGAAACTGTATAAACCAGCACCCATACCTTTCAATCAATTCTTGGGCCTCTCTCGAGATTTTGTGATGCATCCGCTCCTGAAGCAATCTCGTGATATGCATGGTGAAGGCGTCATTGACACGCTTGTAATGAGTGGTACTTGCCAGGTGTAACTGTGGACAAGCCTCATGGATTTTGAATTGGTGAGAGCCACAACCAACAGGCTCCTTGTATGAAATTCCTCTGTACTTCGTCATACGAGCCACCATGTAGATGATGTAAGAGCTCATATAGAACGTCTTCGTCCTTCTCAGGCTCAGGAGCTGCTCATGCAAACTGTCACTGATCATTGCAGCCCAGTTGACGTAGTCTTTTCCTTCCAGCACGAGGTTGATGTAATAGAACATCCAGGGCTCGAAAATAAATGATTGTGGGCAGCCTCCAACTCGACTCAGCATCATAATAAGGTCACAGTACTCCTGCTTCAAGTCATCTGCAATAATTTGTTTTGGCAACTTCGTTTGAGAAGGCTTGGGATTGATCATCCAGTGAGTATTGATTGTCTCCATGCATCTCTCGAATACAGAAGCATACATTCGCTCAGCTCGCTCTCTGGATTTGTAAACCATGTTTCTGTGCACCGGGATCCCGAAAGCTTCACCAATGGCTGAAGGAGTGAGATTAGCAAGTACTTGTCCATCTGGTGACATGATTGACCTGTGATCCTTCTCATAGCAATTGGCGCACTCCATCATCAGCTCCGAACACTAAATGGCTGGTGGGAAACCAGCAGCTGCATATAATCCGCTTCGAACAATATTGTGCGAAGTGTTCGAAGGTCGATGACTTCCAATCCCCAGCATTCTGTTCTTGAAAGTTTCAAGGTTGATGGAGCCCAAGTTGGTATCCGTTAGCTTGCCCAACTTCGAAATGAATTTTGACTCTGGCATAAATGTCTTGCTCAGCTTCTTTATAACCGCTTGCCTGGATGCACCATTGTTGTCTTTGCCAGTCGCCCTTGCCTCAGCCATCTACAAAACAATAGACATTCATCAGCAAATTAATTTATAAAAGAAATAAAACATTGTGCAGGGGCTGCAGTCGACTTCAAGAACTTGAGAAGCTGCAATAACATTTCTTATTCGCAAACCTGAGCTTCTTCTCTTCAACCGATTTTGAACTTCAATACTTAGAAAAGATTTCTAAGTAAACT
>VDFB02193867.1:7496193-7609098 GCA_007258455.2 Sequoia sempervirens | reverse complement strand
GCTAAGTGTTGAAAGTGCAGGGGCGCCAAAAATCAGCGCCCTTGCATAAAAGTGATTTTTCAAAAATGTGTAGAAGCGCTAAAAAAGTGCGCTCTTACACATTGTTGCCAAACTTAGCCAATTTTTTACTATGGCATTATTTTTAGCACCTTTGCACTTTTTCCAGACTTAGTCATTTTTTGTGCAATGGTGCTGAATTTTAGCACCTTGACACTTTTGGCAGTTTTTAACTTAGTCTCTTCAAACTTGCTCTATTTCCATTCCGGACCCCATTTCTTCGCTCCCGCATCGTTTTCCGTGTCTAGTTGCTCGTTTCACGCTTGCTCAACATCATTTCTCGCTTCATGCTTCCCAATGCTACTTTTCCTGCTAATGCCTATTGATTCACCATCCTTGCAGTTTCTCTCCAGATTTCATCAAGTGATCCTAAAGGTGACATCTTCTGATCCAGTGAACTATCCCAAATCTACAAAGAAGCCATTATGCAGCAAGTTGAGGATGACAGTTTTTCCCAAAGCCTCAATACATATCATTTGGGATATACGGTTGACACTTGATAATCTCAAGATGCATCTTCGCGGGTGCAAGAAAATCCATTCATTTGCCAGAAGGTCGATCACAAGAGCTCACACCCTTGTAGATTACACAGTCGGCCCAAATGATGCGTTCATAGAGGAGACCAAGAAAAAGAATGAAGACTCCGCGCCCAAAGCAAGGAACCGTGAAGATTCTTGATCTCCGATGTTGAACATTTTGATGCTTCCCTTTATGCATCTTGTAAATAGTTTTTGACATCTTAAATGTCTTTTCTCGAAGTGTAATTACACCAAAATTCTGAAATGCAATTTCTTGAAGAAAAGTTACATTTTGACTTAGTCAAAATTTAGGCGAGATTTTCCTAAATAAACTCACCTAACTTTCCTAGATTTACTCTTCCCTCTTTTATAAATATGAGGGATTTCTATTGTAAAGTTTATCTTTTAGGATTTTGCAACGAAGTGCTGCCCTTTTTGAAACAAATTGTGAAACTTTGTGTTCATACTTTGCGAACAAAATTTGATCAATAAAGAAGAAGATTGCAAGCCAGACTTTGTGTTGGATTCGATAATCTTATGAATTGATCTCTTTTGGTGGTAATTAGTAAGTGATATCTGAAAGACTCTAAGCAATTCATGTAAACTTTGTGTTACATCTTTTACTTAGATTTACATTTGTGTTTTGGATACTATGGTTGGATGATCTACAAGACTTTTCGCTTGTAATTATTCATGCTCTTTGGATATTTTGGTTGGATGATCTACAAGACTTTGCGCTTGTAATTGTTCATGTTGTTCGAGGAATTGCTGCATCTAAGAAGACTTTGTGCTTCTAATGCGACGAACGACACATCTATCAAAAATCCACCATTGATAAAGCTACGAAACGACTTTGTGCCTTCGTGAGCTTTCCCCTTTATTTTACTTGTTTATTGTTAATTACTTCTAGTATCTCTACGCTTTGCTTTGACAAGATAGAGGTATTGGTATTACTGCTAGTTGATCGTTTACAATTATTAAGAATTGAGAACTTCCAACAGTGCATTATAAACATCTTCTCTGAAAAAAGAGAGAAGGATGAATGTGACACACCCCCCCCCCCCCATTTCGTAAGTATTGTGTACATTTTGTAATTACTTTGTTTGTTTTACTATCGCTTCTGTCAGCAATAAGAAGGGTGCCTCCCCTTTCTGAGAGGAGAGATTTACATCTCACATAGCTGTGGCTGAAGTCTTAGTTGTGTAATCTATCGAAAAGCTAATTACATAATTTTCACCCAACAAAGTATTTATTTCCTCAAAATAAAGTTATAAATAGGAGGAATGTTTTTGAAAAGCTGTTGCATGTTTTTTGAAGCAATCAAATTTTTTAAGAATGAACGTGCTTTCGTCCTCTTCTTTTCTCAAGGATGAAAACTCTTTGGATTGGTGAAGCTTTGAAGACAAAAAGCCTCTTGAGTTTTTAGTGCAGTTCCATACAGGGACTGACAATGAGCTTCAATAGATTCTTGATTTCAATGCTTTAGTTTTGGGTGTGAAAATTTTAGTGTTTATTTCTAATTTCAGTGATTTCATCACAACTATTTGCTTCAGCTTTAGTATTTCATGTTAGTAGAATAATTGTTGTTGCAAATTTTTAGAAGATTCCTATTGCAAGTTGTACCAGTTCTTTGCATGCCTATGCTAATCAATCCTTGTTGTAGGCCGTACACCTACAAATAATTTAACAAATTCCTGCTGGGTTTTCAATGACTATTGGGCACTGAAATTATGGGGGTTTCTGATTGCCAAAACCTAGTCGTACCTTCTCTGTACTAGGCCACACTACAACAATTTAAAAGATTCATTTTGTTGGTGACTATTTTGGGTTAGAACGCTAGAAATTGCTTGTGGAAATTTGTGTTCATACTGTACTTTCATGGCATGTCCTTTATGAGCAGATTGCTGCAATTTTATTTCTTCTTTCTAGGTTTTTGTTGCCAGCAGCACCTCTACATGGACTAGAATATGGTATTTTTCTTGTGTTGGGCAAGTTTTCCATACTCCAACTAATCATTATTGAGCTCTAATTCAATTATGGAACATTGGAGCCCTTGAAATCTAGTCTTGGCCTCTTTTCCAGGATGAATCAGTCTAAATCAAACACTTTGGGGTGCTGCAATCTTAACAAAGTTAGCTACAAGCCTACAACATCTAACCTTTGAATGTGATCTTTTTCAACAAACGGTGATTATTTCCCATTCATAGCCTCATTTTGGGGATTTGCAATGTTTTCAACAGTCAAGTTGGGTAGTATATCTTTAGTATGTTGAGTGTCGATCTGTTGAAACAAGTTTAATTTGCATTCTTTCCACATCTCCATCAATTCTAGAGTGATTTGACAACATGTGACTTCAAAATCTATCCAAACACTACCTAGTACATCAATATTTATTTAGTAGTATTGAGTTATCGTAATCTATTCAGTTATATTTTGAAGAAAATGATTTATGAATTAGTTGTGATTATTCAATGTATTTCTTGGATGCAAAATCTTTTCCAATATTGTAATACTAGATGGTTTACTATCAATGGTTGTTCATTTTATTACTAAAGATCCTAGACAGTTTACTATTGGATCCTGATTTATCTATGTTCCATAGTGTTTTCAAGACAGGGACGAGAAGAGATGCATTTTAGGGACGACAAAATAAATGAAGTCTATCTATCTATCTATATATATATATATATATATATATATATATAGAGAGAGAGAGAGAGAGAGAGAGAGAGAGAGAGAGTGTCAAATCTCTGAAAGTTAATAATACTAGTATAACAGCAGAAATATAACATGACAATGTTAAAATGATGGTAGATGACGTCTATAGGAGCCAGCATGCCAACCACATTCCAAAAAGAAATTGTTTGTTTGTTATTTCTGTTAACATTAACTGTTATATAACTTATATCATTAACTATGAATCTGAATCATGATATATTTATTGCTGCTATACTATAGCTGTTGCTATCACTGCTGTCATGATTAATTTAATTGTTGTTATATTGCTGTTATAGTGCTGTCATGATATATTTATTGATGCTGTTATAATGCTGTCATGATATATTTAACAATTTTTTTTTAATGTTATGAACGATTATTTTTAAAAGCATTATTAAAAACTGTTCTTCAATAGGGGACACCTAGCCATCCTTGGGATAGTTAGGAATGTTTGAGACGTCCCCGACCGACTTGGGGACGGCCAAGCATCCCCTATGTGTTTCCTGCCGTCGTGTTTTCCGTAGTTTCCAAATTTGGTGGGGACGACTAGGGGACATCCCCTAACGTCCCCCCATCCCCAAAACGCCTCAAGGGATGAGGACAAGGATTTGAGGGGTGGGGATGTGTCCCAATGTAACACAATGATTTATCATTGTAATAGATCCTAGTTGGTTTATACACTACATCCTATTTTTATTTTTAGCATTGTTGATGTGATTTTTGTGACCGCACCAATCAACAGAACAAAGTATCCAACGGTTACTCCATTCTCTCTTGATCAAAGTATTCCCTACACTAAGAGTACGAGAGAGATCATACATTCAACCCTAGGTTCCTTCAATGCAATGGAATACACTCAGTTGGTTCATTGTGATATGCTATTTTCACGAGGGGACTTACACAATTGTTCACAAGTTCATGGCAGCTGACAGCAGATTAATGATGAAAGGGGATTTTCGTGCAATGCGAATGATTTGGCGCTGAGGTACGTGTTTCCTATACTAACCAAAAATGTGTGGAATTTAAATAAGTGCAGGGTTTAGAAGATCTAAGTTCTATCTAAGAGGAACATGGGATCAACTACAGCAAGCTTCAACCAGACTTTGCTTCGCCTCACGTTGGACAGCCTCTACAAAGTCGGTGCAATCTTCAAGGGGGTAGCAATGAGTGTTCAAGTCACAATTCAGCATAAAGACACTGTCACGACGACACATGCCAAGACGTGAATCATAACCGAAGTTAAGCTTATAAAGTTTTCCAGTCAACCACACAAGGCAAACTTACCGTCAGCAAGCTGCTAGTGGTATGGATTAAACGAAGCTGCCTTGATCAAACACCACAATCCACAACTAACATCTACTTGCATGAAAATGAAAATCATTCTAATTTAAGTTCTACTTTAAAAATGCTAAGTGATTTGGAAGGACGAAAAATCCTTGCTAGCTACTCACAACGAAAGATGCAATCATCATCAATGAAAAGTCTTTTTATTAAGAGAGTGTTCACAACAACCTTTTACAAAGCATTCAATGAGAAAGCTTTCCTTCCTCTTCAAGCTATGCTAACAAACTAATGCCAAGCTATCTCTCTACTCTATCAAAATGTCTATTCTCTCGTCTGATCTCTAATCTAATGTACAAATGAGGGGGGATGCCACTTTTATAGCTGGCCAAGTCCAATGGACGGCTCAGATTACAATCAAATGGAGGGCTTAGATCAAGCCACATCAGCACTAACCCTAAAAACTGCTAGAATGAGGAGTGGTACAATAAATGAGTCAAAAGATTCCCACTCACTCCCAAAATAGTAAAGGCAATCAATGCCCACTATCAATCATCTAGAAGGTCATCATCTTGAAAAGCATTTTTGTTCTCCTTCTCCTTGGCTGCAAAATCAATGAACTCGGTCAGCACAACTTCAACCTCTTGAACTGAGATAGGCGGAATATGATCAAGCTGAAATTCCAACATTGTAACTGCCTGCCCATGTCGAGTACAAGACTTTCTCCAAGCAACTAAAGCATCCTGAGTGTTCTGAATAATGCTAGAGAAAGTTGAGGTGTTCTCAAAGTCATTCTAAACAAAATTCTTCACCTCTAAAAAGAAAGGTGGCAATCTACTCCTCAAACCATTAGCAGTCACCTCCTTAGAAGTCAGCCTACTAGCAAAGATAGCCTCCAATGTGTTCAGGACTCCATCAAGAATGTTCGTCATGGCCTTTCTAACCCTGGTTGAATCTGCCTGTGCTGCATCAAAGAATCCTTGGCCTATGACAACTGAAGAATACCAGCTAGTGAAGTCATATCTATCACCCTCCTATATCACGCCTTCCTCAACCAAAGTCTGTAAGGGAGTATGCATCAAAGCCTCCAGACGAAGGACAACCTTGGTCTGATAGATATGAGCATCGCCCCAAGTCTAATCAACTGCATCCATCCATGCCATAATGCTGGAAGCCTGCTAATAAGCATGAGCAAGATCCTCCATAAACTTTTATGTCTCAACACGAACGCTAGCAACCCACTTATCCGCCTCATGTGCCAGCTTCCTCAAATCCTCCAAGCCGCTAACAGACTCTCTAGGAAACTCGGCTAGAAGCTCAATCGTCGGATTCTCTTGCCCACAAGGACGAGATAAGTGTTGTACGTAACCTATCAATGTCTTATGCTCCTTCTTCAATTTCTTGTATTTGCCTTCAGTCTGGAGCAACCTGTCCTTGAGTGCCTGGAAGGAGCTATCACACTCCTCAATTATCTGTGCTCCTATGGGGCGACCTAACTCCATGGTGGTGATCACATAATTTTCTGGAACGGCCTCATCTCGATCACACTCAACCCTTGGCACAGCCACGTGAAGGGTGCGAGAGCCACCGTCATCTGTTGAAATCTTCGAAAACTTCCTAGCTCTCTTCTTTGTCAGAGGCGCGTTGATCCTACTCAGGAATTCCTCATCTCAACTGCCAGATCAATCTCCTCAACGGGGCTCCTCCTCATCTTGTCTCTAAGCCAATCTGGTACTACCTGTTGCAGGTCAAAAATAACAAATGGCTACTCATTCCTTGCTTCCTCTTCACGAACCTCTTCTCTAACTTCATCTTGACGAAGCTCACCGACTTCTACAAGCTAAGTATCTCCTGAACCTTGGGCTTCCTGCCCTGTAACCGTGTCATCCTCTAATGCCACCTCAAGCTCATGCTGGAAGCGCGTATTTGCGGCCGTATCTTCATCTTCTTCCTGCCGGTTATCTCTGGTAGGTGCGTTGACACTCTAGCCAACAAACTCCCTTCGTGGTGGCTGATTTGCCTCCTGTAATTCTTGTTCCTTATTCAACATATTCCTCTAATTAACAAATAATGAAACCTCTTGTATACTTGGAGAATGAGTCTCCAATGGCGTAGGCGATTCCACCTCAATTCTCGGAGGCTCTGGCTAGACTGGCTCTTTTCTTCGTGACTCTAGAGCTCGAGCAACCTGTTTCTTCTTTGTAACAATTGATGTCCTATGATCTCCCATCAAGTTGTAAGTAAGAGGAATTGACCTACCCTTAAGCCTGTTCACATGCCTCTCAACCCATCCTCTGTTGAATGTCAGGACAGGTATGCAAAGTGTATCCAAATCCGCAATCTCCGGCTTCGACCAATCTGGAAGTGGGAGTGGTGTATCCCTCACTGTCTCATAATCTAGGTGAAGAACATTCATATCCTCGTCTACCTGGTCCGGCACTGGAACAATCTCGCACTCCCTAATCATGCTCAAAGGTAATTTTGAAAACATCATTCTTCTTACCTCAGCTTCATCCAACGCACTAGCCCAAAAATCTTCAATATTTGCCTTATGCCTGAACTCCTTTGACAGTATCCATCTGATATTCCTGTGAGGGTCATAATACTGTCTGCTGGTGTGGTAAAAAAGGTGGAAAAATTGAAGCTCATTTTCAACTTCCTTGGCTGCCTGCAGTGAAGAACATACTTCATTTGAATTTCCCATGATGATTGGGAAGTCAAGTCCTTTCTTCTTTTTCTTCTGAATCTTATCATAGGCAATGAGTTGCCTAGATATTTCTAACATCAAAATCTTGTTCGTAGGGTATTTGGGCAACCTATATGGATATGAAGAGAACCCTTGCAGCCTAATGTAAGTAAATTTTGAAAATTGGATAAACCAACACCCGTACCTTTCTATCAACTCCTGAGCTTCCTTTGATATCCTGTGATGAGTTCTTTGCTGAAGTGATCTCGTTATATGCATGGTGAAGGCGTCATTGACTCTCTTGTAATGAGATGTGCTCATCAAGTGCAGCTGCGAACAAGCCTCGTGACTCTTGAACTGTTGAGAGCCACACCCAATCGGCTCCTTGTATGATATTCCTCTGTACTTCGTCATACAAGCCAACATGTAGATAATGTATGAGCCCATATAGAATGTTTTCGTTCTCCTCAAACTCTGGAGTTGCTCGTGCAAATTATCACTAATCATCACTGCCCGGTTAATATGCTCCTTGCCTTCCAGCACAAGGTTGATGTAGTAAAACATCCAAGGTTCAAAGATGAACGTCTGGGGAAATCCTCCGACTTTGCTGAGCATCATAATCAAATCACAATATTCCTGCTTCAGATCATCTGAGATTATCTGTTTCGGCAACTTTGTGCGAGTTGGCTTGGGCTTGTTCATCCAACAAGAGTTTATCATATCAGCACATATGTCAAATGTAGAAGCATACATATGCTCAGCATGTTCTCCCGTTTTGTAAATCATCTTCTCATGTGAGGGAATTCCAAATGCTTTGCCAATAGCTGTAGGTGTGAGGTTGGCGAACAACTTGCCATCCGGTGAAGTGATAGTCCTTCACTCTGGGTTGTAACAGTTACCACACTCCATGATCAACTACAGACACTAAATTGCTGGTGGGAAACTAGCAGCTGCATAAAGTCCACTTCTAACAATATTGTGCGAAGTGATTGATGGACGATGGCCTCCAATTCCCATCATTCAGCTTTTGAAAGCTTCCATATTGAAAGAGCCCAAGTTCGTATCAGCCAACTTTGAAGAAAACTTCGACTCAGGCAAGAAAGACTTGCTCAGCTTCTTGATCACAGCTCGTCTGGACGCATTTTCCTTGTTGGATTCAGCATTATTTTCCCTGCCAGTCGCTCTTACTTCAGCCATTCTGCAAAAAAGAAAGATAGCCATTAGAAATTTAGAAAAATAAAATCACATCGGGGTTGCCAACAAATTTTTGAAAATGAGAAGCTGCAGCACTAAATTTCAAATTCAAACCTCAACACCTCCTGCAGCAACTTTGAACTCTCAACACTTAGAAAATTTTCTGGCAACAATACCACTTCAGCAACTTCTTGGCTTCAAATTTATCCCTCCTCGAAGCTCAACTTCAAATTTCATCACCCTCAATTTTCCTCACATTGCAATCTTTAATTCAGAACTCAAGTCGAACTTACTAGCTGATGGAGAAAAATGAACAAAACTCACAGTACATATAGCCAAGTCGAACTTACTAGCTGATGGAGAAAAATGAACAAAACTCACAGTACATATAGCCAAGTCGAATTCTAGAAGGAAGCTAACTTTAGCCAGTTTATTCAAATTCCGGTTTTCCCTCCTCTAGTAGCTGCAACACTTGGCGTTTGGCATCTAGAATATTTTGACCTTCCAGAATTTCAAAAAGATTCACTGGTCTAGGCGTACTTCACTAGCATTTTTAAATCATCTTTTGAAAATATTAAATTCAATTGCACCCCGCTTAAGAAATTCATTTCACCAGCTGAGGTATTGACACTTTGATTTTATCCATCACTGGCTTGGGAAGATTATTTAAATTTGATCAAAATCATCTAAGCAATCAACTTCAAATTCACTAGTCAAGGCATTTCATTTTTTAAAAAAAACTTTTATTCCTTACCTTAGTAAAATTTTAATTTTCCTTAGGAAATTTCATTATTCAGGCGCCCATCAAAAAATCTTGATCTTAAAACCCTTGGCAAGGCGTGGAAAATTGCAAAATCATCTCCTTGTCGAAGATATCCAGTACCCAGAAGAAAATTCTCCTCAGAAAACACCAAATTCATGTGTCTATAGACGAAGGGGTACTTTTAATTTTTGCAATTTATACCTTAGAAAAATATTTTGACATCAAAGTTCATCTTCATTCTTCATCTCTGGGCGTATTTTTTTCTCTTGCTTTGCCTTGGACAATTTTCTTTAACTTCGTGAAGCTGGTGCATTTTGACTCCTTCTCCGCTAGTTCATACATGCCTTAGAAAAATTTATCATCCTCTCTCAAGGTTGGGCGTATTTCTCTAGGGGAGGAGAGATTTATATACTTAGAAAAAATTTCATCATCACTATGAGCATGGGCGCATATGAGAGGGCTAGGAGGAATTTCAATTTTTCCTTAGATAAATTTTCTCCCATCCATCTCCAGTCATGGGCGCATTTGAGGGTGTGAGGAGGAGTTTCAACACCTTAGTCATTTTTCCTCACCACTATCTCTCTCCACTTTGGGAGCATTTCAAGTATAGAGGAGGAATTTTTTTGACACTTAGAACTTTTTTCATGGCCAACCTCAATATGGGCGCATTTAGCTAGTGGTGGAGGAATTCAACATACTTAGCAACTTTTAAAAGCCACTTCCTTCAACCAGTTTGGGCGTATTTGAGGCATCAAGGAGGAATTTCCAACGCCTAGAACATGTCTTAGCTCCACCTCCAACATGGGCGCATTCAAGGGGTCAAGGAGGAATTTATAACACTTAACAACTTTTTTCCTTAGCCACCAGCCAACTTGGGCGCATTTGGGACCCTCTGCAGGAATTTTTACTTCGAAAATTTTCTAGCTCCATATCCATCAAGGGCGCATCTAGGGGTCCTACAGGAACTCAACACTTAGAAATTTTTTCCATGTCCTCCATAGCTAGATGACTTGGGCGCATTTCTTGGGTCAAGGAGGAATTTTTCAAGACTTGAAAAAATTTCATCACTACCGCTCTCCTTGGGCGCATTTGAGGTGTGGAGCAGGAATTTCACACATTTAGCAACTTTTCATCCTTCAGCTAGTCATCCAACATGGGCGTATTTCAAGGGGTTAGCAGGAATATCTCAAGACTTGAAAATTTCCATCACCTTCATCCAGTTGAGGGCACATTTAGGGGGTTCAGCAGGAATTCTTCAGCCTTAGACATTTTTTAGCTTGCTTGCCCTGGTTTGCTATATTTAGTAAGTTTATGATTTTCACTCTTCTGAAGCTTGGATTGATTTGGAATTTGCGCCACAGGATCCTCATGATCTAGTTGATTTGTTCACATTGCCATCTTGCGCTAACTTGCTATTTATAGCCTGTTTCTGGAGGTGATTTACTATAACTAGTAACTGCTTGGTTTCATAATTTCTGCATCTCTGTTTAACTTGAAATCTGACTGACGTGATCCTCATGGGTTGACTAGCCTGTTCACACTGGTGTCTCGCGCTGACTTGCTATTTATAGTCTGTTTTTGGAGTGACTTACTATAAATAGTAAGTGCTCAAATTGCCTTCAAATTTTACCAATGGACTCCTTGAAAGATATTGATTGCAATGGGATACATCAGTTTTTGGAGATTTTGGCATTTGACCCTCCATTTTGGGTCTCGAAGCTGGAAACCCTAATATGACTTGCATGTTGCTCAAACGATCTCCGTTTGACCCCATTTTTGTTGCATGTCGCCCTGTTTGT
This sequence comes from Sequoia sempervirens, assembly GCA_007258455.2. Lineage (NCBI taxonomy): Eukaryota > Viridiplantae > Streptophyta > Pinopsida > Cupressales > Cupressaceae > Sequoia > Sequoia sempervirens. The sequence continues at coordinate 7,598,082 of VDFB02193867.1, read as the reverse complement.
GATACTGAAGTGCTGGGTAGCTGCCAGAATGATCCTTGCTAAAAATAGTAAGTCCCTGAAAAAGTGACCAACTCTGCTTGCATGTCACCTTGCTGTGTAGCTCTTGAAAAACCCATAAAGAATAACCTGACATGCACTAAAAAGTCCTGCATGCAAACCCTAAAAATAGCCTTTGAAGACAGCTCTTGAAAAATGTCCTAATCTTGGTTTGCATGTTACATCACTGCGAAGCTTTCAAAAAACCCACAAAGAATATCCAGACATGAGTTGAAGACTCCAACATGCAAACCCTAAAATTAGCCTCCGAAGTGAGGACTACTGAAAGTTATCATCTCATCTTGCATGTTATACCATTGTGTAGGTCTCGGAAAACCCAAAAATATTCTTTAGACATGCACTGAAAAACTTTGCATGCAAACCCTAAAATCTGCTCCTGAAGGTGATACTTGCGAAAAATAGAAAGTTGTCAGATCTAGCTCAAATTTTGCAGACAAATAGTTTGATGTGCCCCGAATGCAATGTAATGGGTAAAACTTCAAAAAGTGTTGAGAAAATGTCCCAAATTAGGTACTTACTAAAAATAGTAAGTTGTTAGAACTCAATGAAATTTTGCTGGGAACCTACTGGAAGCTTGCCGAATGTAGTGCCAAGCTCAGATTTCAATTCACTCACTCCATTTGAATTCAAACTAACTGGAAGATTCAAAACCCTAATTTTACAGACTTAGCCAAAATTTCAAGTTTAAGCTCAAACACAGGCACATCCCCGAAAAGATAGAAGAGACAGAGAGAGACAACAGAAAAATCCAAAGCCAAAAGACGAGAATGAAGCAAAAATTAGGGGGTCCCCATTTGCAATGGGGTGATGTGTGAAAAGGTCACAACAAGTATATTTTTCACCTAGCAAGGCATATATCGAAATCAGGTGAATTAGTTTGCCAATTTAGCATTGATGCAATTCCACTCACATTCACTATCAAACAATTTGGCTCAATCAGGGTTTGCATTCACTATCAACCAATTTGACTCAATCAATTCTATGATTTTCTCATATTGTAAATCGGATGGCTAACTCCTAGTATCTTTCAGTCATTTCCATTGTCCTCATTCTAGTCTCTGCATGCTCTCACCTTGCTCACGTCGGGAACTTGGTAATCGAAAAGACCTGCAATCTAAGTGACCAAAATTTTGTGTGAATTTGAGCTAATGCCCTATAGGGTTACACACTTCCCTTAGCTTTTCATTTTTGTTGAGCTTATATAAGAATGGGCAAATGGTCTATGAACACCCATCACAAACTTTATAATCTTTTGTATTGAGATTAATAAATTGTCTCAGCTCAAATAGTAGTTGGCGAGACCACCTCCATTTTGTACATATATCAGGGTGTAGGGAAGCTAATTGTTGTATCTCAAATCCTACATTGTGGCCTTGTATTTTGGATATCAATAAAAGAATCATTGAATCAGCAACAAGGTTAATCATCAGTTTCTAGCATAGTCTTCACAAACTTACATATCATTGGCTCAAAGCAAGAAAAAGGGATATTTATGATAATATATATTTTATTAAATAAAACAAACGTCTCAAGATTACATGGAAACACACAGGTATCCTTGTATAGATATTGATAGGGTTGATATGCTATAGGATACTTCTCATTCATGAATAGATGATAATAGATATAAATAATAGTCACCATGGGTTTATCACAATCGCACACATGTTATGAATCATCCAGTTGGAATCCAATTATTATTACTTATGAGAATAGACTTTCTTCTTCTTGAGAATTAACGAACAAGATCATTTATAAAATGTTTCATCAATTACTACAGTTCTAGCAAGAAGTCTTGGATATTGTTCGGAGGAATGTATTGATACTTCCGTTTCTAGGGATTCAATCTATGTCTATCCATGAAGAAAATCCGCTTATACTTGAGACAGTGAATTGAAATTCTACATAATCAGTCTCCCAAAGTTGGAATTTTCTTGTATGTAGGACAGCAGTTTCCATTTATCACCCTAACTCATCCCCATAAACTCCAAGATTTCATTTGCAAATCCAACTCATAAACTAACCTTTACAAACAATACTTTCATGAACTGGAATATCTAATTAACCCTAGCATCTACAATTCAAAAGAAGAATGCTTTTGAGCAAGTATCGCATACCATGTTATAGTAGCATATTACTTGAAAAACTCTTAAATAATCCTGAGTAAACATGACCCATTACATTTGCCATGATGTTTCCCAAAATTTTCAAAGAGCTTCTGATATTCTTTTATAAATAACTCTCTTTTTATTGCTCATTTCTCACATTTAGAGGCAGAAAAATATAGAAAGGAAAAAATAAAATATATTGATATTGACAAATGACCAAAAATAGATCAATGGGACTGGAACATTTAGCAGGTACAATAGTAAAAGGACTTGTTGTGACCTTTTTCACACATTGCCCCATTCAAACTGGGGACCCCCTAATTTTTGCTTCATTCGGGTCTTTTGGCTTGGGTCTTTCAGTTTGTCTCTCTCTGTCGGTCCTTTCTATCTGGTGTACTTACCATTTGACCTGGGTTTGAATTTTGGCCAAGTCTAGAGGGCTTTTTAATGAATTAGGGTTTACATTCTTCAGACAACTTTGAGGTCAAATTGAGTTGGCTAATCAATCTCCGAGCTTATCACTGTTATTAGGATACTTCCGGTAGGCTCCCTCTGAATTTTCACTGAATTCTACCAATTTTCTATTTTTAGTAAGTGTCAATTTGGGACTTGTTTTCCTGATATTTTCACGTTCTGACAGCTGCACTACATTCTAAGCACTTTGAACTCATCACTAGCAAAATTTGAGCAGAAACGGAGAACTTGCTATTTTTAGCAGTTCTGCCTTCGGAGGCAGATTTCGGGGTTTGCATGTAAGTTTTCTCAGTGCATGTCAGCATTATCTTTTTGGGTTTTCCGAGAGCTTCGCAACGAGGTAACATGCAAGGGGAACTGGTCACTTTTCAGGAACTTGCTATTTTTAGCCAGCGCTTGCATGTTGATGAATTTTTTGGGTTTTTCTGGGTTTTTCAAGATCTCTCGAGCAGTGTGACATGCAAAATCATCTGACAGCTAGTTGATCACCATTTCAGCCACTTACTATTTTTAGCAGGTACACTTCAGTAGCTGCCCGACGCTTCAGAATCACGAACACAGTGACATGCAACAGAAACATAATTGATCGAAGCTCATTTGAGGCACATGCAAGATGAATTAGGGTTTCGAGCTTCGGGACTCAAAATGAGGGGTCAAATGCCAGAATTTCCAATAACTGAAGTATCCCATCATGATCAGCATCTTCCAAAGAGTCCGCTGGTAAAATTTGAAGACAAACAGAGCACTTACTATTTATAGTAAGGCGTTCCTGAAACATGCCAATAATAGCAGGTCAGCACGAGGCATCAGTATGAACAAGTCAGGTAGGTGATCAGGACCCCATGGCGCGATTTTCAAGCTGAATGGAGTTGCAGAGGTTCAAAAAGGAAACACTTACTATTTTTAGCAGGCTGGTACAGAGGAATTAGGGTTTCCTAAATTCAAGGGCAGGACACGACAATCATGCAGAAGCAACATCCATCCACGACCAACACTCTTTAGGCAAACAACACGCCAAATTTGAACTTATTTTGAGCAGTTGCTATTTTTAGTAAGTTGCTAAAAATAGCAGGCGTAGACAAGCATTAGGCACTAGTAGTACAACCACATCTAGAGGTTCGAAACAAGGCAAAATCAGGTCTTTCGGAGTTAGAAATCAGTTCAAAATGCAAAATTTGAAGGACTTTCTAAAAATAGCAAATTAGGGCAAGCCAGGGTTAGCATGAACGAGTCACCCCAAATCAGGCAAGGAGCATGAAATCCACTAAAATTGATAAATTTTCAAATCCAACCAGTGAAAAACGCCATTAAAGCTGAAGGTTGATGAAAAACCTCACACATCCAAATGCCCCTTAAAGGGAAGATGAGGTTAAAATTATTTCTAAGTGTTTGAGAAGTGGAGGTACCACCTATAGGGTGCGCCCCCAAATGAAAGCTTGCACGTGAGTTTGCGCCTTGAAGAGGGGAGGGTGAAATTTTCCTAAGTATTAGCAAAATGAAAGTACAAAGTATCCAATGCGCCTAAGCTTAGGCAAGAGTTTGAAAGTGTTTCTAAGGCAACGAAATTGAAAGCTTCAATGGTGAAATGCGCCTCAGCAAGGAGAAGTTGAAGTTTAGAATTTTGACTAGGGCAACGAAATGGAAACATATGATATAAAATGCGCCCAGCCTTTTGGAGAAGAAGTAAGAATATTTTCTAAGTATTGTTAAATTGGAGGCTCAGGGTATGATATGCGCCCAGGGTCATGGAGGAAGAAGTTGAGAATTGTCTAAGGCGTGAAAAAAATAATAATAATAAAAGTTCAACACTCTAAATGCACCCAAGCTAGGAGTTAAGAAGAAATTTGCTTAAGTGTTTGGAAGGAGAGGGAACTCAAAATTTATCTAAGACACTTCAAATTTGAAGTTGAACATCTCATCCACACCTTGAGCTTGAGGGAGAAGGAACTTAAGTTTTTCTAAGGCAAATATTAAAAGATGAAAGCCAGAGGGTTGATTTGCGCCTTAGTTAGAAAATGGATGAGCAAATATTAGATGTTGAAAAATTAAATGTTTCCCCCCTTGATTGCGCCTGGCATAATAGAAAAATCAACAGAGATTTTTCGTGAGGCATTTGGAAGTAAATGAAAATTTGCTCTAGGCAAATAATTTTAAATTTGCTCAAGCTGGAGAAATTAAATAAATTAAAATTTAAAATTATTATTTTCCAAAGTTAAAAAAATCAAATTCCCCCTTCATTTGGACACATAATTTTTGAAGTCGGAAGATATTTATCATGGGGAGATTTTTTTTTTTTATTTCAAAGTTTATTTTGGACGGAAAATAATTTTGCCTAGCCAATTTAAAATACTGGAGCTCACAATGATTTTTCGAAGGCGCTGACGTGACGAATAAAATTTCTCAAGTGAGATTAAATGGCGTTGAAATTAAATTTTAATAAAATATACGCCATTTTAAAAAAGGATGAAATTTTAATACTGAAGTGAATTTTTATAAATTTCTTGAAGTAGTCAACTGGAAATAACTGGCAGTCAAGGAGGGAAATTTTAAATTCAAAACAAGGAAAGAATCTCTAATAATAGCCAATTTCTATGATGACTGCATGATTACTGGGAATATTCTCTCCTAAAATTGGAAAATTTCTAAGTTATGATGAAGTGAATTTATAGCATTTGCTAAACCGGGCACCAGCTTTCAATTATAAAAACTTCGAAGTTTTTCATTTCTATTCACAAAATTGCAGAGCTGAAATTTGTGCTGGTGAGCTGAAAGTGATTGTTGAGTTTGAGTAATTGCTGAGTTGCTGAGTGTTGAGAAATTTCTAAAGTTAGATTATTTTCCTAAATTGCTGAAGATTGAAAGTTGCTGAATGCGAAGAAGAAATAAAATCTGAAGTAGAGGTTGCCGAAGTTGAGAAAATTATTTCTCCAAGTTGCTGAAAGTGTGTGCTGAGAAGAAGTGAAATTTGAATTTTTTGAAGTGCTGAGTTGATTTTTTCGAAGTGCTGAGTTGATTTTTTTGAGGAGCTGAAATTATTGTTGCTGCAAGTTGCTGAGAGTTTGAAGTTTTAAATTTCTCGAGGTTTGGAGTTGGAGTTTTAATGCTTAAGTTTTTATTTATTTGCAGCCAACTCCACTTGCCAGCCATCTCACGAACTTTTTATTTTTTTTAAAAGGTTTGGATTATAATGCTTGCTTTTTGTTTTGCAGATGGCTGAAAGTAGAAGAGGAGATGTTGCTGGAACGAGCAAGGCTGGAGCCAAAGCTGGAAATGTTGAAGCTGGCAAAGAGAATGCTTCCAAGCAGGCTATTATCAAGCAATTGAAGAAGTCTTTTATTCCGAAGTCGAAATTTGTATCGAAGCTGGGAAATTTGACTGACACCAACCTCGGTTATTTCAACCTCGAGGCCTTCAAGAGAAGAATATATAGGCAGGGTGGTAATCCTCCGTCGGTGATTTCGCACAACATTGTGAGGAGCGGGTTGTATGTGGCAACCGGTTTCGCGCCAGCAGTTCGATGTTCAGAGCTTATTATGGAGTGTGCAAATTACTACGATTCAGACCACCGGACGATTGTTTCTCCAAATGGCATGCCGCTAGCTAATTTCACAGCTAATGCAATTGGTGAAGCATTCGGGATCCTGGCCACGGACAAAATGTTGTACAAGTCCAAGGAGAGAGCTGACAAGATGTATGCTACATCTTTCGATAAGTGTGCTAAGAGGATCAACACTACGTGGATGAGAAAGCCAAAGCCTCCTGGCGCCAAGCTGCCGAAACAAATTATCTCACAGGAGCTGAAGCAGGAGTATTGCGACTTGATCATGTTGCTCAGCTGGGTTAATGGCAGCCCACATGCATATGCGTTTGAGCCATGGATGTTTTTCTATATCAGCGTGGTACTTGAAGGAAAAGAATATGTGGACTGGGCACAGATGATCAGTGATAACATTAATGAGTAGTTCAAGAATCTAAGGAGAACGAAGACGTTCTACATGAGCTCATATGTCATCTACATGTTGGCTCGAATGACAAGATATAAGGGGCTGGCATACTAGGAGCCGATCGGATGTGGTCACAATCAATTCAAAATCCATGAAGCATGCAGGCAGTTGCATCTCACGAGTACCTCTCACTTCAAAAGGGTGAATGACGCCTTCACAATGTACCTCACGAGGACTCTTCAAGGAAGATTGCAGCAAAGAATATCCAAGGAGGCTCAAGAGTTGATCGAGGAGTACGGGTTTTGGTTTGTCCAATTCCCGAAGTTCACTTATTTAAGGCCGTTGGGGCACCACTCATACGCCTACCGACTACCAAGATACCCCATCAATAGAATGATAATGCTCGAGGTGTCTAAGAAACTTGTGGCCTATGACAAAATTATAAAAAAGAAGAAGAAAGGAGGTTTGCACTTCCCTATTGTTTTGGGAAACTCGCTTGAAGAGTGCCCTTCTTTGCAAGCAGCCAGGGAGGCAGAAGAAGAGTTGCAGTTTTATCAGCTCACTCTCCATACCAGCCGGTAGGACTTTGATCCCCGAGAGAAGATTGGAACGGTGTTGGGCGAGGAATACAGGCACAAAGCCCAATTAGAGGATTTTTGGGCAAACGCACAAGATGAAGGTGAAATTAGAAGAAGAATGTTCTCCAGATTGCCTCTTAAGTTAATCAGAGAGTGCGAGGTGGTCCAGGTTCCGGATCAATTTAATGAAGATGCCAAACTTACGCACCTGGACTATGAGTCGATAAAGAACACGCCAATCCCACCCCCGGATTGGGTTGAGCCAAAGATTACAAACTTAGACACTTTGTCTATGCCTGTCTTGACCTTCACGAGGAGTTGGGTGGATGGGCATGTTCACAAGCTAAAGAGAAGATCCATTGCTCTCTCGTAAAGTCTCATGGGCAATCGAAGGCCACCAGTGTCAGCAAAGAAGAGGAAACAAATTGCCCAGGCTGCAGAGCCACAACAACAGGAAGAGCCTATTCAGCCTGAACCTCAAAGATCGGAGGAGACATCACCTACTCAGTTGTTGGCTCAAGCCTCCAGCGTACATGAAGTCTCGATGTTTGCAGACCAGAGGGCCAGAGTGAATGAGGAGCCAGAAATTGGAGAAGTTAACTAGCCGTTGCCAAGATAACTGGACAATCGAAGTGCCAATGCTCCTGAGAATACTGATCAGCTAGAAGAGGGAGAAGAAACAGAGACAGACATTCGCTTTGATCGTGCACTTGAGGCAGCTTTTGCGGAGGAAGATATTACGGAACCTGAAGTTAGAGCTCATGAGGAGGATAGTCAACATATGGAGGCGGATGAGCCTCGGCCAAGCGTTGCTCAGGAGGAAGTTCATGAGGTTGAGGCAACAGAGGAGCAGCCCCTTATTGTTTACGGCGCTGAGCGGAATGCTCCAAATTGGCTCTCATGCGCGATAAGGAGAGATATGGAGGATGACACCGACCCGGCGATAGAAATGGAGGAGCTCTTGAATAGAACAAGTGGGTCACCAAAAAGGAAGAGAGCCAGGAAATATTCTAGGATGGAAACTGATGAGGCTGGTTCGCACACTTTCCATATTGCAGTTCCAAGGGAGCACTATGATCTAGGTGATGTGATGCCTGAAAACTATATAGTCACTATGATTGAATTAGGGCGTCCTTCCGGAGCTCAGGTTGTTGAGGAGGCAGAAAATTCCTTCCAGGCACTGAGGGATAGGATGGTACGAAAGGAGGAAAAGAATAAGAGATTGAAGAAGGAGCATAAGGCATTAGTTGGATATGTACGGCATCTAGCACATCCATGTGCTCAAGAGAACCCAGCAGTAGAGCTTCCACCTGAGCTGCCACGGGAGTCAATTAGTGGACTCGAAGAAATGAGGAAGGCTATTCAAGAAGGAGATAAGTGGGTAGGCGGTGTCCGTGCTGAAGCTGAGAAATTCATGGTTGATCTTGTCTCCTCTTTTCAGAGTGCTTCTGGTATCCTCTCGCGCTTGGAGAACATCGAGCAGGCTTGGGGTGACACTCATATTCCAGGACAAGACCATTCCTCGCCTGGCTGCTTTGATGCGCGTACCCATGCAGACTTTAGTTGATGAAGGGGTGATTGAAGCCGGCGATATATGACTTTCTTGGGTGGCATTCGGCTGCGTTCACTAGCAAAGGCTTCTTCGACATGGCAGCGGCAGAGTCATCTAAAATCAGAAAAGCGATGAGAAATATCCATGAGGGCATCCTCAATACACTGGAGGCGTTCTCCAAGAGACTAACTCCTGAGGAGGTAGAAGTTGATGGATTGAAAGGGAGGTTGCAGCCGTTCTTCTCGGAGATGAGGGGGTTTGCTCAGCTTGACTTTGAGAACATTTCCACATTTTCACCTATCATTCAAAGCACACAGGAGTCCATTGAGGGTTGGAGAAAATCTTGTGACAGACAGGAGCAAATGGTTGCCATCCTCGAATATCAGCTCAACCTTACTCCGACAATTTCGGAACAGGAAGTTGATTCAGTGCTGACCCGGTTCGTAGCTTACGCAGTCAGAGAGAAGAGCAATGGAAACAAAGTCATGGACGAGAATCTTCTGGAGGGATAGTGGGCATTAATTGCCCATAGTGGTCAAGGAGGAATCTGCTATTTTTGTACTTATTAATGACGCCACTCCTCCACCTTCTGGTTGTTTTTAGAGTGAACCTTGTCTAGGGCTGAGGTGGCTCGATCTGAGCCGTCCATTGTAATTTGATCTGGACCATCCATTGGATTGGCCAGCTATATAAAGGGGAGTCCCCTCATTTGTACACTAGTTAGTTAGACATTTGATCAGACTAGAGAGTAGACATTTTGCTAGAGCATAGAGAGATAGTTAGAGTTAGAATAGTTTCATTGCATTGTTTGAAGGAGAAGGGGAATTCTTCCTTTGAGGATTTTGTAAGAAATTGTTACGAAGGCTATCATAATAAGAGAATTTCATTGATGGTGAACTCCACTTTTGTCATGAGTAGTTTGTGAGGTTTCTTTGTCCTTCGACTTCAAGTAGGGCTTAATTTAGAGTAATTTTCATGCAAGTAGTTAATTATGAGTGGTTGTGTTCGATTTAAGTGAGCTTCATTAATCCATACCACTAACAAGCTTATTGATGGTAAGTTTGTCCTGCGTGGTCAACTGGAATACCTTTTAGATTTAACTTAAATCAAGATTCATGTGTATGTATGCATCGTTTTGATGGTATTTGCATTATTGAATTGTGATTTGAACATCTTTTCGCTCCCTTGAAGATTGCACCAACCTTGTCTAAGCTGTCCAACAGGAGGCAAGACAACTTTCAGTTGAAGTTCATTGAAGTCAAGCTCAATACCTCTTGCATTTAGACTAGGACGTAATTTTCTAATCTCTACAGCCATTCAATTCCGCATAATTTTGGTTAGTTTTAGGAAAAGTCATACATCAACGCTAAATCATTCGCACGAAATCCCCTTCAAATCTTTAACTTGTTGTCAACTGCAAACCTTTTGAACAATTGTGTAAGTCCCCTCGTGAAAAACAACAAATCACAACGAACCTACTGAGGGTGTTCCAAAGCTTTCGGAACCTTGGAGTTGAACGTGCGATCTTACTAGCAATCTTAGCGCACGGGATTCTTTGATCAAGAGAGAATGGAGTAGCCTTCGGACAACTTTGTTCTGCTGATTGGTGCGGTCACAAAAATCACATCAACAGGACTATGGGGAAAAAATGGAGACCCTAGACGAAAAACAAAAAAGGGGAAACCCCCAAGCAAGTACGATAAATAAGGAGGAAGATCCCATGATGTAATAAAACAAAAGAAGACAATCCAGGTGAACAACTAAATTGATTACAATGAGAGTACAAATGCAGAGTCTGAGGATACTCACTGAGGAGAGTCCAAAGCTAAGCGGGCCAGGTTGGACAACCCTAGAAGATAGCCGGCGTCACATAGAATCCCCTTTAACATTCAAGGTCAAAGAACTGCAAGTAGTGGACAAAAACCTGGTTTTGCGAGCTTGTTGCTGAGATCTGAACTATGGAACCGAGGCGTAAGAGGGCCCATGACATCAGAATGATATAGAGCCACAACCACTAAAGTGAGGGATATCATGAAGTCCCAGCCATACTACAACACAAAGAAGAGCAATAGGCAGACTGACCAATTTATTTTTAGCATTAGGGATTTTTTTTCAATTACTTTAAATAGATATTTTCTACAAGATAAAATATAATATCCTAATAAGGGTCTTCTATTAAATTATACACTAATAAATGTTTATTTAAAACAGAAGGTTGCACCTAAAATGGCAGGCCATATTGTATGATACAACTGTCCTAATTACTGGACCAATTGTTTCCTTTTACATAAGCCCTCTTAGGTAAATAAAATATTTAATGAATCATATGCATTTTTTTATGATTAGCATTTTTATATGGTATTGTCTAATTTCATCTCTACATCATATTTGAAGTGAAATAGCAAAATTATTTTTTTCTCTAGTTTTACAACTAGAGCTAGTTTTTAGCTCCCAAATTTTATCCAAAATTTTCCCATAGTCAACCTAGATAATCGAATTCCATTTACAGTTTACACTTTTTCCATGCCAGGTCAATGCTTGTATACCATATCATGGAAGTTGAGAAAAGATGCAAATGTAGTATTGGATTCATCTTAAAATCAAGAGACATTATTTTCCAACTGAAATGAATGGACATTGATTACCTAAGTTGATAGGAAAAGCTAAATACTAAGAATATAGAAAACTATGTAAGGTCACAGTATCTATCGTTTAAAAACAGAAACGTGCCATAAAATGATCAACCATTTTAGGGCATTTTGAAAGATAACTTAAGAGGAGTTGAATCTAGAAATTACTTTGATTTGGAATTTGTTGCTATAGAAAGAAAACTTGAAAAAGGTATATAAAAATTCCAAATATCTTAGGAAACAAAATAATAACCGAAATAGAAACATGGTTTGCAACATGCATAGATACTAGAAACATCATACTGGTTAATAGAGAGAGATATATTCCATTTATCCAATCTGTTAAAGGTTCGTTTGCAAAGAAATATGCTTTGGCAAGCTTGCCTGAGCGTGAAAGTAATGTCACCTAAATCATGAATGCAAGAAAAGTCCAAAAAGGATTAATAATGGGGGAAAAAAGAGAAAATGGGCCATTTATTCTAAATGCAATCACAAAACTACTTTCCAAAGTTCAGAAACTAATTGGGGAAGCATCAAAATTTTAATTAATACAAAAAATTGTGATTAAGTAGAACTGACAATGTACTAAAGAAATATGTTCTAAATCTCTTTGTGATCTCCAGTGGCCCAGATTACTGATCAAAATAATACAATTTCTGGAACTGAAAATAAAGTATTCCAACTCCAGCAATGTATTCTTTTTCCTCCCTGACAATGGTATATTACTCATTTGGGTTCAACTTAACTGAGGCATTTACACATAGAGATCTCATTTCTCAGCATTGCCTCTTATTAATTATTCCCATCACCTCTTATTATTTGTTCTCTGTGCACAAGGTAGACATGGACTTGAACACATCTTTCTCAAGAATGATACTGTGAACATAATTTGTTGTTGGCCCAATGATGGTATTTTGGGATAACTCAAAAATTTCCAGAATCATCAATCATGGAAATCCTTCTTACTTTTGAGCAAGTTGTATACAAAAAACTTAAAAACAGAACTTCCTATATTTTGAGACAGTCTGCTGACAATTTGACTTTTTGATTATTAATAATTTTATCCTATTGAAGGTGTTGCTTTTGAGATTATTCAGTGCTGTTCCCAGTAAGAGCCTTTTTTTAATTTGGTTTTTTCACACACCATTTCTATGTCATCTACTTATTTGAATTCATTTCTAGTTGCTTGTGCTCACTATCTTTGCCTATTTTCCTAGTTAGTAACTTGAATGGCTTGTTACGGAGAAAAGTAAAGACTTTTGGTTGTTTACTAGAAGCTATTCCAGAAGCATGTTATTTTATTCCATTCTTACCTTTGCTCAAAAATTACGATTTGCTAATAAACATTATAGAAACATATACTTATTCCTTGATAAAATAAGCATACAACTATCCAGAAATCAGAGAATCAAAAATCAGAAAATAACCTCGGAATAAGTCAAGGAAGCTGTCTGCTTTTTCTTGCGGCTTGCAAAAATAAGTGCTGAAACACCCTCACTAGAGTTTGTAGCCAAAGGCATTGCTATGAAAGAGATGAAGAATGAAGGAATGCTTGTTGCATCAGAAAAATTGTCAACGGCATCTACAAATGGATCTGCAAATATTCCTGCTAAAGCAGCACCTCCCAGCATAAGCAACACAGCTTTCAGGTAGAATTTATATGGATTATCAATGTTAGTGTCTTCACTTTCAGGGAGGAGGTTATCAAGTTCATCTCTGGTTGTCTGCAGCATTAGATATTTAATAACAAATGATCACTTAAAAAGATAAAGCTAAATATTGTAACAAATGATCACTTAAAGTTTGGTATGATATCCTTAAGTGCATAACAAGAAAAAACTAGGAATTTCGTACTCTTTCCAAATCAGTGATTTTCCTTGTGTAGTTATTTGAAAGATCAACTGAAGAGTGTGCAACACGAAGCCATGAACGCATTCCTTCTTCAAACTCCTGAAGTGACAGTTTACCATCTCTCGAGGAATCAAAATCCACCATTATTTTGTTAACGGCATCTTTAGCTGAAGTTTTTTGTTGGTGCAACTCAAGACCAACAAGTAGCCCACGTAACTCGCCTTCAGACAGATGTCCATCATTATCAGAATCCAGGCTAGCAAATATCCTGTATTTCATGCAGGAGTCAAATACATTAATTCATGCAAACACCACATATTTTGTATAAAACTAGCTAAATAAAGTGTCACTTTTACCGTTTAGTAACTTCAAGATCAAGTTCTCCATTTTCTTGAAGGAGGTTTCCCAATCCTTTTTTATGTACATGATGCAGGACAGTTGATACTATGTGTTTATGTTTTGCATATTCTATTCGTCTTTTTTGAATCCAAGGTTGTATAACCTGCACATGGCAAATAAGGAATGATTAGACAAACCAATAATGTCCATCTTTTCCTAAAGCTATTCCTTTTCTCTTCAGATATAGTTAGTGATATTTAATGAAAAAACCTTTTCATTCATTATAATGAAAAGCTCAACCAAGTTCTTAATATGATGCTGTAGCCTGTTTATATAGTAAAGAAATCAAGTTGCCATAATAAATAAAACAAGAAACAAAATTATTATATATCCATGCAAACATAATTGAATATAGTGGTGACAAAAAGCATCATAAAATAATTGCAAGTTGCAAATAGTTGTAATGTCCCCATTTTGAGGGTCCCTTGTAGTTGGCACTGACCTTGTGGATGTGTGCCAATGTAATGTCCCCTTCTTAGTAGCCACCTGGAGATCATCTAGCCTTTATTTATTCCTAAAGGCTAAAAGGAGAAATTTTCTCCAATAATAATTAAAATAATTATTTGTAAAGTTATCTCAATAAATTAATATCATAAGATAGTTTTATATTTAATTAATTTAATAAAGTGACTAAAATAAATATTATATCATAAAGTCACTTTGGGGAATAAAATATTATTATTTTCTAGAAACTTCTTGGAGGTGATTGAGAATTCTTTATAAGGAGCTAAATGCAAGACATTTCATCATGTCTTGAGTTATTCTATTTTCATACCTCTGTGGTGAGAGCTTGATTGTTTGCATTGTCGGAGGGTTTAAATACTCTAGGATACCGGTTTCGGTTGTGAAAGATCAACCCTAGCTGGAGATTTGAGAGGGAGATAATTCAGTCTTCCTACTTGGGCAAAATTTAATAGTCTATGACCAAATTTTGGTGAGGTTAAGAAGTTTGATTTTGTTAAATTTAGTGATCAGATTAAATGCACAGAAAATTAATTCAAAATCAGACACAATAACACAACAAATACCCTGGGAAAACCCTCCTCTTGAGGGAGAAAAACCGAGCAACAATATATCACTTATATATTATTCAAGAATAAACACTGTCTTGTACAATAAGGCCGAACTCAAGGCCAAGTGAGTGCACCAACTCTAGATGCAAAGTACAGATTACAATCTGCTCTTCATATATATCAAAAATCTGCTCTTAAAGAACTTTGACCTGCTCTTGAAGGAAATCGCACTTGGAGAAATTTGCAATCTGCTCTTAAGATATAATTCGTATTTGAGTATAGGAATGAATCAAATTTGCTTGATATTCAAATGAGAAGAATTGATCTTGCATTTATACATTGCTTTGTGAGAGGTCGCACCTCTTCAAGAACAAGGTCGGCCTCAAGAATAAATTACAAATTGAATAAATCAATTATCAAGTCGGCCAAGACAAATAATATAACATTTACTAATTTAGGAGTTGGCCATCAATGAAGTCTCTTCATAGATAATCGTGCCAAGATATAAGAGATTGGCCACTTCACAAAATCGTGTATAATAATTAAATAGACAATGTCTACCATTTAATTATTATCTCCATGCGATTTGGGCTGGAAGAATTTGCCTGAAGATGCAATTATCATCAACACTCCCTCTCAGCTAGGGAGAGAACTTCCAGCTGCACAAGACATATCACCTCAACGTGATGTCTACCACATTGGCTACAACCAAATGTGAAAAGAAGAATATCACCTCATCGTGATATTAGATATCACCTCAACATGATATCAACCATAATGGCTACAACCATACTATGGTGTGTACAAGTGTTCACCACTTACGTGATGTTGTCACCTCAACATGACATTGTAATGAACCAGACCAATTTTTTTCAAATTTTCAATAACAGTTACAATTCAACACGCCCCTGTTAAGGTTAGCTTCAAAACCAAAATGATACGGAAATAACTCTAACCAAGAATGTGTCCAAGATGGACGAACATATGGTCAGAGGATCTAGTACAATGCAGAACTAGAAATGAACTCTAACCAAGAATGCGTCTAGGATAGACGAGCATATGGTCAGAGGATCTTGTGCATGCTGAGCTGAAGTAACTCTAACCAAGAATGCGCCGAGAGATGGCGAGCATATGGTCAGAGGGTCCCTAAGGCTACAAACTGAAATTAAATAGGCGGCAAGCCAGCCTCTTCCACTTATTCAGCGGGAAGTACAATAAGTAAATAAAGAAGTGAATGGGAATACTGACAGTACTACTGATCAGCTTACAATATGATAGAATGCCTGCCAAGAACCATAGAAATAGTGTTATATCAATATTGTGAAGAAATATATTGTTCTTTCCAAGCTTCAATGTCTCTAAATGACTTTCCAAACACAACCCAACTCAATAGACAGACCTCCAACAAACTGATATGACTGAACAATGACTGAAAATGCATAACTAGCAACACTGTAACTCACTAAAATGCTCATAACTCTCTCTAGACTAAAAACCCTAAAAGTGTTGGAGGGCTCATAGCAACCAAGATCTTTGTTCACATTTTGGTGAGCCTGACGAAATTCCTTGAAGGAAAATTCACATTAGTACTAGCAAGGGATATTACAGATCCGCACAACCAAAAACCACAATGTGGAGAAATGCGGAGCAAATACATTTCTCCTAGACCATAAAAAACAACATTGAAAAATTGATTCACACACTGGTAAAAATATCTCATTATGCACAGCGATCCAGAAACCCAAATTTTGGACATAGCAACTAATGATAGCCTTAAACAACATATCAAATCTACACAGGCATAGAATCAACATAGAAGAAACGCGAAGTCCATCTTGGAGCACACTCTTGAACACTTGCACAACACTGTTTTCTCTATTTATCAATTTTTTTCAAAAGCACTTGGAAACCAAGTACCAGAGACACCACCTCAGTACATTACATCATTCCAACACCTTTCCAGACACTGCAACATAAAGATAGCTCCATACACTTTCTCAATATCTCAACTATACAAGCACAAATAAAGCTATTCCATATATGCACCAACTGCAACACAATTTTCTCAATATCTTTAACATCTTCATTATGCAACATTGTTACACCCTGATTGTATAGCTACTACTTATTAGTACTGCATAAGGTAAAATGATTGTAAAGAGAATTCAGAAGATGAATAAAGTATGTTGTTCCTTTGTATCAATATGAGTGTTTTCACATTTAATGATTGTCTAATTTAATGTTGCTTCAATTGATGATTCCATGGTGAAATATTGGATTATAAGGTTATTGAATTGTGAATACTCTAACTTTTGAGATGTTTATGTATACCGCTTATGTTATGAACATTTGACTGCCAAGAACATGTATCAGTAGATGCAGGTAGATGAGCCATTCCTCCAAGCGGAGGGGAAGTATCACTCGGGAGAGGAGCTTGGTCGATTAACCGGTAAAGAGTACTATCTGAGCATGCATACACATCACCTTAGTAGATGCAGGTAGATGAACCATTCCTCCAGGTGGAGGGGAAGTATCACTCAAGAGAGGAGCTTGGTCGGTTAACCGGTAAAGCATATTATCTGAGCATACATACACATCACCTTAGATTGAGTGAACTAAGTCAGTTGTGTTGGTTATAGGTAAGTCATCCTTAGCTTATATGTTTGCATTAGGAGTCTTATATACTTCTCTGTGCACTTATGAGTGATGTTTGTCTATGTATCTGTCTTGTGATATTACAATCATATGAATAGAAAGGATGTACGTGAAATTATGTTTATACGTATGCACATACGTGTCAAGAGGATCTATCGACACGTAAATGCATATGTATAGAGATACTACACTTACACACCTATCTTTATGATGGTAATGTTAATGGATGTAAGTGTATCGGAACTGGACATATATACATATATATAGTATATACACGTATCTATATGTACATACATATCGATACAAGCGTACATTAGCTGATGGACATGTTCATACGGGTGCATTGATATGGTATACCTACACATACATGTACATAGAGGTATATACAGGTATATATATGTATATATGCACACATCCTATATTATGTGGATATTAATAATATCATTATTATTTCCTTACGAATTTAAATATATATATATATATGTGTGTGTGTGTGTGTGTGTGTAAATATATATTATAGTAAAATTAATATACACACACACATATGTATTATATTGTGGTATATATATATGTATATTATTTGGGAACTATAAATATATATATATAATAAAATATATATTTCATTTAGTCTTTTATTTGGAAATCGAAATATTTGCTAATTTATTTAATATTAATCTCTCAACTTTGGAAATCGAATTATTTCCTAATTGATTAAATATTAAATCATACAACTTTGAAAATCAAATTATTTCCCAATCGATTGAATATTTATCATTTTAACCTTGGGAGCGAAATATTTCTGAATTAACATCATTGAATTATGGAAGCGAAATATTCTAGATTGATATGATATCTATTTCTAAACTTTGGAGAATTGACTTTTGTAATGAATCGAAATGACTTCCTTCGTGTGTTAATATTTGGCAAACATTTGAATCACATACGTCACTATGTGAAATCGTGTCACCTAGTTATGTGTGTGCAGAGCTGAAAACCATAAAGGTGTTTAAACCTTGGACCAAGTCTAAAACAAAAGCAAAGATAAAATACAACGCAGATAAGAAGCTTTGCCGATTCAGCCTAGAAAATAGGTCGTATTCACTAATCAAAAATGACTTTTTCTTTGCTATATGATTCACCCGCCATTTTATGAATTTAGCACCACATTTGAGAACAAATTCTATAGGTGTTGATTGGCATAAATTCTCCATGTGCTTTGGAACTGGTCTTCCTAGTGTTGGCAGAAGTAAAGGTTGACTCACCTTGTTAAATGATGAGTAGGGGAGGGAAATTGCGCCACCTTCTGGTTTGAATGCTTCAAATAGCAGTGGTGGCAAACCACATGCCATCACTGTAGGAAATAGGGAGGTTGGGCTCACTATAAATAGTTTCCCAACTCTCCTATCTTGCACCAATTCACTCATTCGTATTTCTACATTACTCTTTTCATTTCATTTCACTCACAGCTTGTTATTATCAGTTTGTGTTATTTTCCATATGCGTATTATCTAAGTGACATTTACGGTAGCCAATCAACATAAATCTAAAGGATATTTTATATAGTCATTCATCATAATTTTGAGTGACCTTAGTATTCAAACTATGTTCACATTTCTAAGAATTACCTTTAATTTGGAGAGAAATGTATTCTACCCAAAGAATACGTCAGTTCTAATACTGATTTCTGAGGTGTTGGGATTGCTGGAATAATCTATAAGTGAAGGCTGCATTGTCATCACTCTAAGGAAAAGCGTCTACGGGCATGGGATATTCTTCTACTATTCTTTTACAAGATTTATATGCTGTTTGAAAAGTATTTTTTGTCTGTGCATTTGTTTGTATTTTGAAAAAGGAAAACGATGCATCTCGGTTGTTTTGTACATTGTTTGTATGATCTCCATAGTAGGAGAATATTGTTTGCATTAATTACTATTTACTAGGTTGAAATCGAGACTAGAGACAAGTAAAGTTCAACCAAGTCATTAGATTAACTCGGAAGAGGTTGTGTTACTCCTAGGATAGAATTCTAGTATGGGAGGGAACTTGTGAATTTACTTGTTATGTTGATTCATTTCTAGTAGCTTTGTATGTTGTAGGATGTCTGGGATACAGATTATCCATTGAAAGACAATACCTATGCGTAGTGTTTGATAGCCCTAAGTCAAATCGGCTCTAAATAGTGTACGAAATAGATGACCCTCAATAGAACATACTGAATCAAACACTTTGGCCAAAGTAGTGCAATGTACGACATCCACTTAAACTGTGTGATGCTTGAGACTACACTGTCAGCTCACCGTAATCCCGTATTACATACTAGTTTGAGAGTTGTCGTATTTATAGGATCTAGTTATGTAGGACACAACACTATGCTCAGTTGGTTAACAATATTGGTTACTCTACCAATCTCTTCGTCGAAAGGAAGGGCCATCTATCGAATGATAGATGTGTGGGGGACCACATCATGAGTCCGTGGTTGGCGGAAAAGTGCCCAAATGATGCTTCTCCTCCACAATAGGCAACTAAACAACCAAGATTTGAAAGGACGGATTCCTAGACTTTCTTACTACTATTTGTTCAAAAGCTCCATGAGCTATGTATGTACTTGTATGCTTTCTTACTCTGAACTTGTATGCTTTCTTACTCTGATGTTTATTTCAAAGAAAATGATTACTTGTTGAATTATATTATATCATGTTTTGATATTTTCAATAAAAGAAAAGAAATTTTTTAATTGCAATGGTTTTATTACTCGTTACCTTTACTTGTTTAGTGTAAAATTAAGAAATTTTTACTTTATCAAAGGGTTAGTACGTTACATACTCCCTCAAAACATAGTTGACATCAATGACAACACTAGCTTGTTAATAGCAATGACAACATGTAATGTCCCATTTTTGACTTCATGGAGAAATATAATATTATTTTAATTATTTAATATTTCCCTCCAAATGTGAATTCAAAAGGAAATGTTATTAATTAAATAATATTATATTTTGTGACTTATTAAATACCAAATTTAAAACTAAGTCACAATTGAAAATTAAAAGGGAAAGGAAATTTGAAGAGCCTCCAAGTAGAAGGCCAAGGGTCAAAACAAAGGTTATAAAATATTTCTAGAGCAATTATTTCAGCATGTTGAGTTTATTTCTCTTTTGAATATTGGACCCTTTGTGGTTTCAACATTGGAAATTTTCCATTCCGGATCAGGTTTCAGAGTTGAGGCCAGCACCCTAGCTGGTTGGAAAGATCACTCAAATCTTTCACTGTGTTACATTTCTATATTTCAATGGGATTTCTGAACTCGCCCTGGTTCTGATTTCTAGTTGAAGTTTCACAATTTTGTGAAGTTTTCCTTAAGGAGACGAAATTGTATACTTTGGAGCTGATGTGGATTGGTTGTTATGTTCATAAATTTGTGGTGGACTGTTTTCTTAAGCAAATTCAATTAAAAGATTGCGCCCATCTTGTTTGTTGGAGATTAATATAATGGTTGATGGTTCACTTTCTCCGTCAGATCTTGAAGAATTAATCTTCTGCCACGTATGGAACAGAGTCATCAGTTGGGAATAAAATATTGGGCTGATCATTTAATAAACTGGTTGAGTTTTTTGGATCATTGAAAACTCCAACATTCTTCCTCCGTTTATTCCTTGAACATCAAATATCTTTGTTTAAGCTCCATTATAATGGATTGAATGTCGAGTGTATTGTTTCTATCCTTTTGTCACTCTATTGCAAGATGAAAACGTGACAATTCAGAATAATGGTACCAAGTAGTCAAAAGAAGTGTTGTTGAGGATTCGAGCATAGCCAAGAACATTATGAAGTAATGCAAATAGGCACGTTTCGAATTAGGCTGCCGATAAAGAAGAAAACGTAATTCTTTAAGTAGTCGCTTCATATTCCTTGACTAGACTCCTATAGAAGTAGAAATAAATTGTCAATATAGAAAAAAAACACCTTGCAATCATTTACGGGAAGGAAGCGAACATGATCAAAGATTGTATTTGAAGTGCTGCAGACTATAGATGATAGCGCAAGGCTATGAGAGAGTCGCGGGTTAGTCTATTTTGGACGCTTGTGTGGATTTCAGGAAGAAACGTGAATCGTTGAAAATTCTTGGAAGCGTAAAAAAAATTCATATTTCATATGCCACTTTCATTCATTGGAGTGCTCTGTGTATAGACACCACCTAGATATAATGAATGTGCTGAGTGAAAAATTATCCACCAAGCTTTGAATTACGAGATTTTCCAATAGGGGGTGGCATCGGACATGAACTGAAGTCTAGGAAGGAATCAATATGCAAACACACATGGTCAGCTGTATCAACAGTGGTTAGGTATTGTGGAGTCTTGAATACATCACGAGAGCTGCTTCACGATTGATGTCAATACTCACTTCTCTTGGCACCACTAATGCTTCTACTTGGAATTGAACTACTTCAGGAGAAATATTTAAATAGCCACTCTTTGCTTAATGCTCTTGTTGGGGCCCACATCATATGATGTGGAGAGAGTAAAAAGGTTGGTTTATTTGTATAAAGCAAGAGAAGCTAAGGATCATGGGAGGATTGAGGATTGAAGGGGCTTGAAGGTGCTCTCCTCACTCTGCCGCTTCAAAGTGGATATCGGGCTTTGATAATTATTGCTACTAATTACTTCTATTGTTGTATCTTTATGGTGCCGATCTCAGGTCTAAACAAGTTAGGAAAAATAATTTGAAATAGAATCCTTGTTATTCTCTTATGACAGTGTTGGTGATAAATTTGAAAGGAATATTAGAGATTTATGTCATATTGTTGTATTTTGTGGATTTACAATCTAGTACTGGCAATACATATATACATTTATAATTTGGTTTGAAAGCAATATTGAGTAGTCTTTGTGTTGAAAATCATTTAAGTATTGAACACCAACTGTAAACAAACTCAGAACATCAATTAGCCTAACCGTTTGACGAAATACTTGAAAGCTGACTTGATGAAAATCGAAAAAAAAAAAATTATATACAAAACAGGGGAGGATCTTACACAACAAATTCATACTTGCAATACCCAAAACATAGGTCCTTGTCCTCTTGTTTCCCATTACGAGACTCTATGGAACTATTGTAGCAAGGAAAAATGTGTCCCTTTACATTTTCTCACTTGTTTGGGCCCTCTTAATTAAAATGGACTTAATTATGCCTTAATTTAGTGTTGTAAAATGTATTTATTTACACTTTCACACTTGTTTAGAGCTCCTCTAATTAATTGAACTTAATTAGACCTTAATAATCCCTTTAATTCATTTTCCAAGACTATTTAATTATATTTTCCAAAGGGGAAACCCAACATTCATTAATGCCTTAACACTTTACCTTGAGCAATGTGTGTCCTTGGTTTAGGGACTTAGGACCCATTCGGTCCTCCCTAGGACCTAGGACCTAAATTTAAATTATGCTTTTGGCTGTATTTTAATGGTTTCAAATCTATATTCAAATGTCGGTTTGTGAAATTTGAATTTCAGGAAATTAAGGATACATACCTATAAATATAAGGTCATTTCACTAAGTTTCACCTAAGCAATTTTATGAGAAGATTTTGAGAAGCATCCTATCAATTCAAGAGCATTTTGGAGCCCTTTCAAGGGCATTCAAAGGCAGATTTATCAGAGTTTTATTGCAGCAATCAAGATCCAATTGTCATGTCAAAGTCTTCTTGCATCATGCATGCTTTTGGAGCTAATATGGTGATGTAGGTTTCATGATCCTATCAAGCATTCAAGGCACTATTTCAAGCAAAGATTCAAGTGTCAAGATCCACATCCATTGAGGCCATTTCATGCAAGTTGCAGACCTTCATTCAAGATCTTATCCAAGGGTTTGTTGAGTGGTAACTGTCATGTCCCCAATTTGGAGCAATAAGGGAAATATATTAAATTAATTACTTATAAGGTTATTAAAAAATAAAATATTAAAAAGTAACCTTACATTTTAATTAATTTAATATTAAAAGTGACTAAAAATAAAATAATATCAAAAAGTCACTTAAGAGAATAAAATAATAATTTATTCTAGAAGCTTCTTGAAATCTCTTGTCAATTCTTTATAAGGGGCTTTTGGAGGGCATTTGAGATATACTGGAGTCAATTACAATTTCTGAATATTGGAGAGCTTGAATGCTTGTCTTAGTTGGAGAAGTCAAATTCTTTTATGTTGCTGGTTTCGGTTGTGCAACACCAACCCTAGCTAGTTGGAGTGAAGGATATTTCAGTCCTTTGCATTGATACAAGATTTAGTGGCTTCATAGCCAAATTTTGGAGATTAGGGGAGCATCGAATTTTCTTCTTGTTGCAGATTTGAGGAAGCATCTTTATCAGGTTTTGAAGGTCGAATTCATCTTGGGAGAACTTGAGGTTTTTGGATATATTTTCTGATTTATATCAGTCCCAAAAATTCACTTGCCAAGGGACGATTTTTTGTGTTACAAGGAGTCAGAAATTTCTGATTATAGCAAGCAAGAGGGCGCCATCATACGGGAAGGACTTTGCTGTTGCAAAGTGATAAAAATTTCAGTTCATGATAACAAGCTGGGCCCACCTTCCACAGGGGCGATTTCTTGTTTTGAAGTCACTAAAAATCAGATAAAATTCTAAGGAGTTCGCAGACCTTCTTGGAGCATCGGTGTAGCATCTTGGGGCCCATTGGCATCATTCACTTGAAGATTCATATGATTTTATGAGCTGCAACATGTTTTCAG
This sequence comes from Sequoia sempervirens, assembly GCA_007258455.2. Taxonomy (NCBI): domain Eukaryota; kingdom Viridiplantae; phylum Streptophyta; class Pinopsida; order Cupressales; family Cupressaceae; genus Sequoia; species Sequoia sempervirens. The sequence goes on along the minus strand of VDFB02193867.1, from coordinate 7,574,076 downwards.
GTTCCATCAAATTAGTTATTACAGTCAATGCATTTCAGTTTATAGTTTAATGTAATCAGCTTATGGCTATTTTGTAATCATTTCATTTGCATATGTGTGCCAAGAGTCTTGGCTGAGATAAATATAGATTGCATTTCATTTTGTATCAATCTAATACATTACAATACAAATTGGAGACATAAGCGATTCATGGCAATCGTTTGTTTGAATGTCAAGGCTGATTGCACAACAATTGTTTGATGAAATGACTCTTATACTTCATTGCATAGTTTACTTAGTAGGTTGCATGCCAAGTGTTCGTAGAAATGCCTCTTGGCTGTAGGTGTGCATTTCATATCAGAATTACTTGTATTTGCATTTGGAAAAGAACAAAAAGAAGTTGCATATCATTCCATCCTTTTATTTAGTTACTTTGCAATCATTTTATGCTTCAAACTATCATTGGCATCAAAACAAAACCACTTCAAGCAAACTGAAACAAAACATCAGTGAATTGGAGGATGCAAGGAAAGTGTTTGACAAAATTACCAACGCACAAAAACAGGGGTAAAACATCAGATTTGTCGAGGCACTTCACAGTTTGATTACCAAGGTTTGATTACCAAAACGGGGTTTGACCAAGACAAACCCCCATTCAATGAAAACAAAACATTTTCCCCTCTTGATTTGTGATTGCACATTTAGGTGGAAGAAAGCTTGAAGATCTCTTGAAGAGCAAATTTAGAGAAGTTGTCAAAATTGCAAAAGTTGTCATCTCACGAAAACTCATTTACAAAAACTATTTCCGGTTTTCCAAACCTGAAACCTAGGCAAATTGGAAAATTCAAATCTGTAGCAAAGGTTTCCAAAAGTTGCAGACAAACCCTAACTCAAGACCCATTCGCCCTGGGCGAATGAGTCCCAGATCAGCTTCAAAAACTGGCTTATGATGAAAGGTACATTCAAATCTGCTCTTCTCTGATCTGCATTCTATTTTTTAGTTCTGTCAGTATTGAGCTTAATCTAGTTGTTCCAAGTGTTAGATTGCAATTTCGTGTTGATTTACTATTTTTAGATTTTCTCCCTAATGTTTTGTTTGACCAAAACCCCTATCCTGACACAAAAAGGAAATCTGAAGATTCCTCCATAGAGTTGATTCTCCTAAAGGTAGTTAGTCAATTCTTTGTGGGGATCTCATTTCCTAATGAAAGTAGGAAGATAGGTCCATCATAACCCTATGTTTCTATGCTTCTATTGGTGAACATATTTTTCTTCGTTTCAACTATGAATATGCATGAGACACAACTAAATGACAATTTCAGCAAAGAGCTTCACCATATTCATAGCAATGGGATTTATATAGGTGTTCATCCCCACCACCGACTAAATCTACTCTAGGATTGCTTTAAAGTAGCTTTAATCCATTCTAGCCTTAATCTGTACTTAGCACATGCTTTTCTTTAAAGCTAGCTAATATTCTTATCTCGAAATCCCTAAATACAATCTACACTCAAACTACATCCTTCTAGGATCATTATCCTAACTTTACACTCTTTTCTATTTCTAGTACAACTATCTCTACTCTAAAGTTGGCACTATATTTATCCACTAAAATCATAAAAATTCCAGCCGCAACAATTACCATGTTTAAAAGGTGCTTGAGAAAAAAAGATTAGAAATATCACAAAAATTTAGGAGATAATGGCAGTTTCTGTGATGTACCTTCCTTAGGCGTTCAGATCTAATGCAGAGGTTGACCTAGTACGAGGGTTCCCGTAGGTCAGCAGTATGGATAGGGGACCCATTTTGAGGTTGTGGAACCTTGCCGACAGTTGTTCGAGCCTTTCAAAGTCAAGTTCAGTTGATTAAGCCAGGACTAAATTGGAAATAATAAAGTTGGCTTTAATGGAATAGTGAAAGGTGAATAGTAATAGCAAATTAGAAAGTGAATAGTGAAAAGTGCACCCCATCCTAGAACTTAAGTAGTTTTAAAAAGGGTGCCAAGTTCACAATGTAAAATTAGACCCTCAATGTTATTTTATGAATTTTTAGGCCAAATAGTAACACCCCAAAAAGGGTCAACCCCTCTAGGAGAAGATAAAAAGGCATTTTTGTCTATTTTGGATTCATTCTTACGACTTCAATTTGAGAGCAGCAGCAGACTTGAGGGTTTGAAGAGCTTGGAGCTTCTAGGAACGCAAACTTCTGGGAGAATTTGGAGATTTGGACGAAAACCCATTTCTCCTAGTGACATGATTCAACATTATACAGCTTCAGTGTGGAGTTGGCAGCATTATTTGGGGTTATAATTGCGGATTAGTCCATTTTGAGGACAGAAATTCGCGTTAGATTGCAGATTAGTCCTTTTAGAGGACATTTCTACCATCTTTCGGCAATTGCACAGGCAGCCACACCTTTGTTTGGCATTTAGGCTTCAAACCCTAAGTGTTAAGTGAAGATTTTGAAAATTTGAAGCCGAGAATTTACATTCAGTAGTGGCTCAGCTCCTCTCATACTTGGAAACGAATTGGGTAGTCATTTTTAGAGCTGGGTGAGTTCAAAATTGCTGTTACAGGGTTATATCAGACCTGAGATTTCTTTTGCAGCCTTGTAAAAAGTCATTTCATGGTCTTTGGATGAATGGGTATGTTGCAGTTGGACCTTATCTATGTAATTTTAGTCTTTTAGTTAATAGTATGATTGTATGTTGTGTTATTTTTCCTTTATCAGCATTGTACATGTTTTGTAATTCACATAAAACTCAGAAAACACAAAAAAAATTAGAAAAAAATAAAAAACACAAACAAAACCAAACTCATTCTATAAGCTGGTCAAAGACTTCAAGAAAAACCAAAATCAGAAAATTCAGATCAGATTGAGGAAGGAATCTTTCAGTTTCTATTTTCTTTCTCCCTTCCCTGCAAAATTCAATATTGAAATCTGGATAATGAAATACGAATTGAAAAAAGTAAAAATTTAAGAACCCTTAAAACTGGAAGCAAAGATGATATCAGGAAGGTATTTAATCAATATCACCGTACCTGATATATACAATAAGATAGTAGAGATAAAAATGCAGCAATGCATGCAACCAAAATTGCTATCCGTTTGGCAGAAGAAGAGTGAATAAGTTGTGGGATTTGTACAATGAGAAAAGGTATAATTGATGCCACCATAATTCGAGAGGCTGTACTAGTTGATTTGTCTGTAGAAATACCTGACCCTGAAAAAGAGAAAGTAAGTTTAAAAGCCGGATTAATAACATGTCAGATTTTCATCAAATAGAAGTTCCATTATTTTAGGCCAATGATTCTGAGCTTTTCGATTGAAATTAAATTTTCATTAAAAATGGATCAATTTACACAGCTGAAGACTTGAACACGAGAAATAAAAAAATCCTGACATAGAGAGGAAGTCTTGAAAATCAGAGAAATAAAACAAATCCTCAATATGTAATTAATCATAAGATAGGCAGAAATAAAAAATTAAAATGACCCTCAATGTTTATTCAAATAAAAGGACCAACGATATAGGCAGTCACTAAAATATTAAAACCAATTATGGTCTAACGACTTTCAACCATCTCATCTTCTCAGGAGGTTTCTTTTTCTTTCAAATAAATACAAAATAATTGAGCTTGAGATTGTCTCTTACCAGCAGTATCTTTGAAATGTTGGTCTTTGGTACAAAGGTTTGTTTAAGATGACCATGGCAGAGTGTACATTAATCCATTAAGTGGAACAAAAGAACCAAAGATTGAAGATTATGTACTAAAAGGATGAACTAATCATTCATTGTCTGTCAGTTGAGAGTGTACTGCATTAGAGCCCATAACTTTGTATCGGAATATAAGCAACATGAAACATGTTGGAAGGTCCAAAGGTTATAAAAAATGAGCTGAAAGTGCACAAGATTTGCAGAGACATGATTTATGCCTTTTCAAAGAGGTGAACATAGGGTCCTCTGTAGTAGTACCAAATGCAAGATTAATAACAGTAGTTACACCACCCTAATCAATAAAAAAAATGACAGACACACGGGAAGATTCTATATTTTTATAGGCACAGAAAATCATTATTTGAGAAATTGCTCAAATAAAAAATAGTTGGAAGCTGACAGTTTGTGATGGATATCCTATGCATAGTTTCTATACCGTGCTCAGGATACTAGATTGGCTAAGTATTAATGGATTTCATGGAAGTACCACATAAGATCAATAGTTGATATAAGTTCTAATTTATCTTTCTTGTAGAAAAGTGTATGAAGTCTGTTAGAAATAATGAAGAATGGATGTTGATATAACTTCAAGAGCTAAGAAAGGAATAAGTCCTTGATTAAAGGCTGTAAGGTTGATTTTGATTAGTTTCCTCTAAACCTATATCTGCAGGCAATAACTGGAATCATATGCCATGGTGTTAAAAAAAGGATTGGTTTGTGACTGATAAGGAGAAAAAGAAATGTTCTGGGAAGTGTTTTGAGTCTGGATGGCAGCAATGATATGCAAAACTGCAGTATGGTGTTAAGCCTGTGTTGCTTGGGTTTATTTTCTGAGGCATCTAGTTAGAACCTTAAACCAACAAGAGGCTGTAAGTGATTAGCTCAGTAAATTGATGCCCAAGGCAAAAACAGGGGAAAAAGGTCATACTATTGTCAATATACATACTGTGAGCTCTCTATAATATATCATATGACTAATTTTACAAAAGGACAGGGGAACAGAACAAACTTATTAAAAAAATTGGACATGATAAAATCAGGAAACATAATGCCAATATTACGCAACATGCCATTACAAATGTATTTACAACATGCACTTTATGAAGAAAATTTGCCATTTTGAGGATCAACCTGATATTTGGAATTTTGGAGCATTAACTTGCTGAGATGGACCAATAACACATTCTACCATATATCTTTGAACCTTCTTCCTCCAGGACTGTAAATTCTAGTGCTGGCATCTGTAATATGTATAAATAATATCAACATCATTTAAGGGGCTCATTTAGTGTGACTATTATCCCTCTCATATTATTTGCTCTTTCCTTGGTGGCACTAACCCATACATTAAGAAGGGAATTCAATGAATAATTGTTTTTTATCTGTTGTGAATACTGATCGCATCAACATACAGAAAAGCTACATTAGCAATCTAAACAGATTGTTCAGTGTGTTTTATCTATATTTTTTGTTGAAAATCCTGCTTTGAGCATGTTCTACATGAGCCAAACTTCCATTCACAGATGACATGGTCAAGGCCAAACAGATGAAGCAGTGTAAGGTCTAGGCAGGTTTTGGCAGGATGTAAAGCCCTCAGACGTCTTTCTTCCATCAGCATGTAAAGCTCACTACATATTAATCTAACTATCATTTTTGTCTTCATATTTTCTGTCACTAATCCTGTACATATTGCTGTAAGAAATTTGAATTTGTCTTCTGTTGTTTACCTTTGAGCCATTTTTTTCATTGGAGCTATGTAATATCCCACCCCTGGTAGGATATTTACTATCTGAATTCCAACTGCATATTCGTTTTTGGGTTTTATGGTTTTTGATGAATGTCTTGCAATATATTTGCAATGTTTGATACAACAATATAATACAGCAAAATATAAGATATTACAATAATCATTTTTTACTCCAAAACTGAACATTACATAGGGAATCCAGATTTTTATATCAGCTTAGATACTCATTATTTTCACAAAATATTGACAACCCAGTTCATAAAATATCCCTTATTATCTAAAACAACAATACCCAGAAAATTTGGGGGCTACAAATCATGAATTCACAGGTAAGATATGCCTTGAAGCCCTCTGAAATGGATACCAGAATGAAGTATAAAGTTTGCTGCAGTATAACAGCAGCAACAATGATAATAAACTCCAGCAACGATCACTATCACCAATCCCCATGTCTAGTGCAAAGCTGCATACAATTAAATTGTCAAAACCCTTGCTTGGCAAACACCTATTTATTGAAATTCTCCTGTAGTTCTCTTTGCCCTTAAAATAATGATCAATATATTTGCATTATTTTAATATTTCATTCAAACCCTTATAAACTTCTGAAATTCTTCTCCAATGAAGCTCAAATGTGACCTCCATGTGAAGCCACCAATTAACTGCAACCCTGGGTGATCTTTCTCACCTGTAGGAAGCACAATCGAAGAGAGGCTACGTTCTCCAAGATTGAAATTACAACAAAACTCTAGGTTTCACCTCCAAAGCCAAAGCCAGTGATAGGCTAAACCACCAACTCTGATGCTCGCTCAAAAAGGGGACATTACAATCTGCCCTCCCTGAAATTGCTTGTCCCCAAGCAATTACAACTGAATAGATGACACCACCACACAAGGCCCAAGGGAAGAACTGTGGAATGAGCCACATAACTGCAAATAACCCTCGTTGCACCTGAAAAAGCACAATTGAATAACACACAGACCAAGGTCAACCCCTATACCATGTGTCATGGAAATATGTTCAAGAGGAAGATGCAACCAATAGAATGCCCAACAACATATCCTCGGTATCCACTAGGTAGAAATCAAACTATGCTCAACATCACTACAGGTAACTACCCCAATGTCGGACAATCCATCAATCGTAACAACAATGTGACATATTCCTGGATCCCAAACCCAGAATGGGAGTCTGCCATACACATCACCTGCTAACTTCCACTACGCTACTTTGATATAATCTTCACCACGCTGAGAGTGGTGAAGCAACACATCGAAATCCAACCAAACTAACGTGTCAAACTTGTCACCACTTGGATCCCAACACACCAGAACCTCACATCCATGGAACATGAGATGGAAGTAACTCAAAGTGCTAGCATCACAACACCCCACTCCAAACTCTGCAAATCTATCGTGGATGTGATGAGTATCCCTCATAGGTGTCGAAAACAATGTCACAATTAATGGTCTCTCATTTGGACACTTAGTCAATAAGCTCTGAATGTCCTCATTAGGCAAACTCCAAGTGCTTGTGTCATAGTTTGATTCCATCTCCCAAGTATGCCCATTAATTGGCACAAATCTCAGAAGTTAAGTAGCTACATACTCCCCCAATGAATCAACATGAGAGGATTGAATTCCATTGAGCATGTCATGAATGCTCATAAACCAATATAAATCTGCCTCACCCATGTTTCCATCCACATGTGTAGTCATGACATTAGTGGCTGATCCACTAAGCGTGTGATCAACTATTCCACCCACAACATTAGGACGTGAACCTTTAATGAGTTCTCAACTAGGGGTAACTCATGAGTCTCAAGATGAAAGTTAGGTATACCAATAGAATTTTCTAAATCATACCTCTTATCTTGTTCATGCACATCTTCATGTTCCTCTTGCTTCCTCATCTTAAGGGGCTTATCCTTTGTATACTCAACTTCTACATATTCTTCCCTTGGAAGAATTAGACATCTAAGGTGTGACTCCCTCTACTTCTTTGCTTTATCTAGTTGGTTGCAACATTCCTTGACCTCTTGCAAACGCTGTTTTGCTTGGGAAACCAATAACTTTGTCTTCCTAGCTTTTTGTAAGCATCCATCACATAAAACTTGTGTCTTGTTCACATCTTACAAAGTCTGATATACAAAATTAGAATGTTTGTGGCATGAATCCACAACACATAATTCATCTTTAACACCCAAATCTTGATTATCAACATTAGAAGATTCCACAAAACCATCATCCTCATGTGAAATGGTTGTTATCTCATGACGATGCAAGGAAATATGATTGTTGTTGCAAAAATCAGAAGTTACATCATACCTATCTGCAGCGTCTTCCAGGAACTCAACCAAATCTTCATCCTTTGCTAATTGTCCATTGCCAAGTGCTGGTTCAAGAGGTGTCTTTAATGGAAAATTAAGTGTGTCATGTGCCATAACTTCTGTCCCATGGCTACAAGGTAAATCTGAATGCGTATAGGTCTCCTTAATCTTTATGACTTCATCATGGGATCCTCTTTGTGCTTCCAAATGATGTGACTCATGAGCCCCAACATCTTCATGCAAAATGTGCATCTCCAAATCTTTTCCTTCGTGGCTTCTTCTTCAATAACACTTTAACACTCATTATAAAGTATACTTTTAAAACATTTAAATCCTCCTTTTAAATAAAGTCCACTTAAATTATTAATGATATGCACTTAATAATTAATTATTATTAAAGTATAACTTTAATAATAATTATAATATTATAACTCCATCATTAATCATCCTAAATCAATTCTGACTTCACAAAGAGGTAGCCCATTGCATTCATTGCTATCCAGGGTGCCTTACTATAAATAGTAAGGTTGGCCTCTATCAACACACTAACTTACTATAAATAGTAAGTATACACAAATGAAGCAAGAAACCCTTGAATAACCAAGCCTCGGAATATACAAAGGATTTGTAGTTGCCAACGCCGTAAAATGCCAATTGAGATACTAAATATCTCCACAACAGGGCCCTCTAATCACCATTATTAGCCTATGAGGACCCAATGATAACCTAAACCACCAACTCTGATGCTCGCTCAAAAAGGGGACATTACAAGCTAATATTGTAGGATAACGGTTAATAACTTATTTTTGTTAAGCACTAGTTAAAGATGACAAGTTAGAGTCCCAAATAAGTGAGTTGGCGCTTCTTAAAGGAACAAAAGGAAAAGAATGTAAAGGGATTCATATTTAGGAATAGCTTTAATATGGCTTATCCTCCACACTAATCATTGTGATTTGCTACTAACGAATTTCTTGGGACAAGAGGTAATAGATAAAGACCAAAATCCATAATGTTCTACGTGTATTTGCAATCATAATAGTCATAGAAGAAAAACCCAACAAAAAACCATGGTTACAGGCAATCACAGATAGTCAATTAGGCTGTTTTTTGGTTAACTTATTTTTAAGTCAAAAAATGCATTTGTTTTAATAACACCCCAAAAAAAGCCAATTATTAAAAACCACATTTAAATAACCTACAATTTTTTTAGCAGATTATTCAAAAAAGTTTTGCCCTTCTACAAGTAATGGATTGTGGACGGGTTCGAAGCGGAAGCGGAAAATTGGTCTGCAAGTGAAGCGTGTTTGAAGCACCCTGTGCCAGGGTTTCGCACGTGGATGTGGGGGAGGCTTGGCCCTCCTCCACACAAGCGTCCTCCTCGATGTACAAGCCTCTCTAGATTTTGTTCTCTCACGTTTCCTTGTGCACTTTCTAGTGTGAAACATTTATTCATCCACCCTCGCTCATGCGAGGCTGCTTGTGGGTTGTCTAAATAATCATAGAGGGGGATACAAACCCCCCCTGATGGTTTGGCTAAAGATCCAAATGGTGAAACTGATGGCATCCCTCGGTCCAGAACATTTAGAGATATTGTTGCAGGAGAGAAGATGGTGTTTCTGCCAGGGGCCAAATTCATTGTGCAGACGTGTGAAGATAATGAAGATGGGGGATGCGGAGGAAGAGGTAAATGCCCCCTGCATCCTCTAAAATGGATATCATGATTCCTAATAATAAACTAAGCAAGGCTTTATGTGATGAAGATACAAATTCAAAGATGTGGCTATTTTTTTGGCTGTCATCGACATTCATAAGCTCCTGGCAAGGAAATTCATGGATGACTAGTTAGCCAAAGTATGGGGTAAAAAATTAGAAATTCATTTTTCATATTGTAGAATGATTCAAAAGGGATTATTTGTTAATTTTTTAAAGAATCATGAAATACAAGAGTATGTAACAAAGAAGCAATTTTGAAGCATAGGGAAAAATGTCTTTCGAGCGTTGGCATGGTCGCCGAAGCTCCCAAATGAATAAATTCTTGCTCTATCAAGCCCTAGATGGGTGGCGATAAAAAATGTCCCACCCCATGTAGAATTTTATTCCATTGTTGCTCGAGCCCTATGGGAGGGTTCTCAGAATAGATGACACCAAATCCGCCTTGCCACATGTGGATGCTAGGGCTCTTGCCTCATTATTCCCCAGAGTGGATATTCCGAACTAGCTTTTGTTGAAACTTGATAATGGGGATGCTAAATGCGCCATTGAGGTGCTTGGGGGCTTAAAAGTGTGCTCCCTTTGCAGAAAAGAGGGTCATGTGAGAAGAAACTTCCCTGTGATAACAAAGAAAAATCCTGGTAATAACCAAACTATGGGTAACAAAGAGAACGTGCGGCCCGCAAGTAGGAATAACAACCCAAGTGTGGCGGGATCTCGTAGCGCTATGGATAACAATATACTTGGCTTTGGCATTGGAATAAGCAATATGGAACCACTAAATAATGATACCATCGCAAAAGCCCTAGTAGAGAATGCTGGCTTCGAAACCCTAAATGAAAGTGTGGAAGAAAACATTTTACACAATATTGCAGTCGGGAATGCCCTAAAAGAAACTAAAGAGGCTGAAAATATTAATCAAATCATGAACAATGATAGTATAAGTGAGGAGGTAAACATGGAAACTAATGGTCTCAATAACACACTAGAAAGTCATGATTTAAACAAGGGGTTGGAGACTATTCTCCAACCCGATAGTGAGACAGATTTGGCCACCAATAAGGTGGCAAATAATGAAAATAGTCAAATTGATAGACAAAATTTAGAGGTTGAACATCACTTAATGAAATCTAAATCTGGTAATGATGACAAAATGAACAAAATTGGCCTCTATGAAGAGGCCAACTATAAACGTAATTCCTCCAATGGAAAAGGGGAAAAAAGGAATGCTCAACAGTTGGTGCTGGTAAGAATAAAGAAGAATATAGCAGAAAATGTGAAAATAAAAGAGAAAGAGCCTAAGCAAAAGATGTATTTTATAAAAAAAAATTAAACTCGCTAAAGAGGTGAATGGTAAGAATGAAGACCGCTAAAGCAATGAGGTGGCAAATAAAATATATGAACCAAACAAGGAAACATCCTCCACAGCTTTTGTCAAACAAATGGTGAACACATTTGAAACCAAAATGCAACCCACCTCTATCTAGCAGGATACCATCGATAGACCGGTTTCAAGCCAATCAAAAGAGGGGGAAGGAATGAAGGAATCTAGTGGTCCTTTGATACATTGTAACCAATGCATCGATGGTATCCTAATGGATACGAGTGTGTTGAATATTGGCTCTAATGAGGCAAATAACAAAAAAGTAATTACCAATCCAAACGGATCCCCATCTACAAACATGGGGACTAGTCGTAGAAATGAAGACGGAAAATTTGCTTCAATAAAACAATTGGAACCAAATAAAGCCAGTCCTCATAAGGGAAATGTGTCTTCAGGGGATAGTGAGGAATCAATTCCTAAGGGGATCATGGAAGAGGGAGTGGGCTCAAAAATTGGGCAGCTCCAAAAGACAAGAAGATTATCAAAAAAAGGAAAGGAATCAATAATCCCTGCAGGAGGAGGGACCCTTAAACTCTTGTCCAGAAACAAAAGGAAAAAGACTAGTATTGTCATCCTAAGTCCTACTGCCAAAAGGATGGAACCTGACCCAAGGATACCTAAATGTTTTGAGAACTTTAGGACTAAAAAGGACTCTTCTGCTAACTTTGTGTCGAATGACTCTTAATTGCATATCATGGAATGTAAGGGGATTGGAATCCCCAGATAGAAAACAAATTGTCAGAAGGTTCTTAAACCAATATAGGAGCAAGGATGTGGTGCTACTCCAAGAGATCAAAGCAACAGGGTTTGCTCTAGAAACCAACCTGAATTTCATTTGGAGAGAGGCAACATTTTGTTACCCAACATGAGAAAGGTGGGGGGGTGTAGCTATCCACATCTCCAAAGAATGGAATCAATTTGTCTCTAGTTTTGGGGTCTCTCCTTGCAGTAGGGTTGTCTAGGTAAAATAAAAAAAGGATAATGCCTTAGTGGGTATCTTCTCTATATATGCTCCAAATGAATATAGGGAAAGAATCAAACTTTGGAAGTGGATTTGTGATCTAGAGTGTATCCCATGGATACTGGGTGGGGACTTTAACATGATTGAGAACCAAGAAGACAAATGTGGTGGGATTAATATGGAATGGAAAGGGAATGAGAATTATTTTTGGATGAAGATGAAAACTAAATTGAATCTAACTGACCCCATAAAAGGCCAGAAAAAAGGACTTTCCCCACATATGGTATATGAAATATGCTAACCAATTTTTTGCCACAGTTTTTGCACAAACACCAACACTTGGCCAACTTGATTAGCGTTAGCTCCAAACCCAAACTCTATCAAAGCAACTCTAACCAAGAATGTGCCCTAAAACCACTTAAGGAAGAGGGGCGGGCATATGGTCAGAGGATCCCTAGGATCTAAAACTTGATACAGAAATTGAATACAACTGGAAACTGAAGATAAACTCTACGCCAAGAATGTGCACTCAAGATCCTTTGAAGGCGAGGTGCTAACATATGGCGGAGTACTTATTACAAATTTAAAGAAAATTAGGCAGATAACCAACCATAGAATTTTCAAACTAGTTAATTCATTTGTTGCGGCGGGCATCCACTCACGAGTGGGAATTCACCACTTGACAGTGCGTACAAGAGAGATTACATTCATTCTCCACACTGGCGGTAAACCATCCAGGGGTACTTAATGTGAAATTATAACAAGTAATTGCAACAATAACAATGGTTGGATTAGTACTACTAAATCTCAACCTTACAATCAAGGAATCTGCAAATACAAGTATTACAATGATAGAGAATAATGCTAAGATGTAAAGAATGAATGTTTTACAATGTTTATCCCTCAAATGATGAAGTAAAGGCCAAAAACGGGAAACTAATGCAATCTGATATAAAAATCTGAGTTCTGGAAATTCTGATCAGCAAACAGAGAACACCATGAAATGCTCATAACTTGATCAATTTACCTCCGAATTGAGTGAAATCAAGTGCAGTGAACCTCTGGAGGATAGGCGCCCAAACCAAGATGAAGAAACAGCCACAAAAGACCAGCATTAATTTATTGGCTCGAAATCCAATGCTCCTTGAATGGTACAGCCCCAAGCTAGGGCAATTTTGCAATATAAAATCAAAGACTTGGAAATAAATTCCAATCTCTTATGGAAGGGGTCGCCTTGGGTCTAGAACCACTTTGCAAATATACCCAGAATGATATTTAATTTGCTTAAAAAGCTGTTAACAAAAAACACTTTCAGCTGTAGTAATATCAGCAACACCAAAACTGAGAAAAACTCCAAAATCTTCAACAATTGAGCTCCATCTGCTAGTCTGAATGAGAAGCAGCAATACAAACCAATTAGGTGTTGTCTCTCAAACACGAAATTCATTGGAATCTAGGAGGTAAGCATCCCTCGAAGAAATAATCACAATGTCATTTCGACAGCATAACTTTAGCAATTAACAATGGATGCCAAAAGCTAGAGCAAAGCTACATTTTTAAAGAGAAAGAGATGACTCTTCAAATTTCCCTCTTGGTACGCCAAAAGTCACATTTGAGACTTTTCATATTTCCAAAGTTATTAATTCCTTCTCAAAAAGGCATCCAACTTCATGGCAATTAAAAACTTCATTAAATGTTTAATTTTTCCTTTATGAGGGCGTCCCCCTTCAAGTCCACCTTTTAAACACAACTTGAAGTTATCTTCCTAGGCCAAGGGGTCAACAAGGAAACATAACATTAATTGTCTTTTATTAAATAATTGCCAACAAATACTGCATTTTGAAAGCTACACCAAAATTACCAACTGCTCCAACAATAATAGAAACATACTAAAGCAGTACCAACAAGACCACTACCAAAAAAGTATTTACTATAAATAGTAAACACCTAGAAATGCCTCAAACCTCCAAGCAAGGAAACCCTAATTTTACTTCAACGAGCCTATGGGCCTCCGGAATAGGCTGATGAGCAACTGAGCTGATCACTGATGAGAAGGGGACATTACAGTATACATGGTGCAATGTAAAAGAAGAATCTATTGTCGCCTTGATAGATTTTACCTAAATAAAGACCAATTTATTACAGACTCCCTTAGAGATGGCTGCAAGGTAGAAGTCCACCAATATACCCTATCCCATCACCATCCCATCAAAATTAAGATCCATCTAAAAAAGGAGCTTGGGGGTGAAAGGAAAAAGGCGGGGGGGATTCCTCCTAAACACCAAGTTAATCAAGGATAGCGATTATGTGAATGCTGTGAAAGTGCTCAAAAATATTAATTATTGGATGTATAAAGGACCAAGTGCAATTGAAAGGTGGAATCTAAACACTAAGGGCTAGAAAATCCTACTTCAAACCATTGGAAAGAAAGGAGCCATGGACAGGAGGAAGGAAGAAGGTCTCCTCCAAGAGGGGCTTCTTTGGGCTAAAGCTAGCCTGCAGGAGGACCTTGGAAATGAAGATCTGGGTAGCAAGCTCATGGTAATAAAAAACTCCTTGAGGAGGTAGCAAAATAACAAAATTCAAGGGCTAAGGATAAGGTCTAAGCTAAACTGGTTGGAGAGCGGTGACAAAGGATCCAAATTCTTCTTTAGGTACCTAAAAGAATAGAATGTCAAAGAGAAAATTGGACAAGTGCAGGTTGAAGGGGTGGCCTTCACCAAACAGGATGATATTAAAGGTCCATTATTCAACTTTTACAAGAACCTTTTCACTTCAGAAAAGAATGTTGTAGGTTGCTCTAATGCAAGAAATCTGCTTAGGAAAATCATTCCAAAGAAGATAGGAGGGAAAGAGGCAGAAGAACTCTATAAAGAGATATCTAAGGAGGAAATTAAGAAAGCAATCCTGTCTTTGCAAAATGATAAAACCCCCAGGGCAAATGCCCTTCCAGCAGAATTTTACAAGGTCTTCATTGACTGGATAGTGGATGATCTATTTCTAATGTACAAAGAGGTTGTAGAGGTTGGCTCCTTGGGAAGGAATATCAATAAAGGAAATATAAAATTGCTCCCCAAAGAAGGTGACAAAACTCTGATGTAATATTCCGAACCAATTTTTTCAATTTTTTGAATGCAATTACAAACAACATGCACCCGTTAGGGTTAGCTCTAAAACTCAAAGATGCGGAATACAACTCTAACCAAGGATGTACACCAGGATCCCGAGTTGGGCAAGGTGCGAGCATATGGTCAAAGGATCTTCATGTACTGCTGAACTGAGTAACTCTAACCAAGAATGTGTCCAAGGTGGACGAACATATGGTCAGAGGGTCCCTACAAATTACAATGCTAAAAGTAAACTCGACGCCAAGGATGCGTTTTCCAACCCAGAGTGGGAATGGAGCTACCATATGGCAGAGATACTAAGAACTACAATGCAATCCAAATCGTAAGATAGGCGGCAAGCCAGCCTCTTCCACTTATTCAGCGGGTATTACAAAAGCATGAAGAGATAGATTAAGAAGTGCTGACAGTACTACTGTTCAGCTTACAAGTAATAGAGAGTTCCTGCAAAGAACCAAGATTAGAAGCTCTCCAATGCTGCAATAATGAACTAAGATCTCTCCAAAGCCCAAATAGACTTTCCAATCACAAACCCTTCACCAAAATGCATTTACCTAAATTTGATATGACAGAACATGGACTGAAAATGCATAACCAGCAACACAGAACCCTACTAAAATGCTTGTAACTCACACTAGACTCACCCAAAAGACCCCAAATAAAATGCATTAGCTTCCCATAATGATGGCGCCCAAGTTACAACCTTGAAACAGACCCAAAAGCTCAAGTATATTTTTGCATGGAATTCAAGGCAAGTACAGAATGGTACGGCCCTCAAGGAAGGGCGATTTCTCTCTAGAAAATTCAGTTCGTGATAATAAAATCTGTAACTTGTCAGGAATGGTCGCTCCAAGCTTAGAAACTCAAGGGTTCAATACCCAGAACAAGAATAATTTTATTATGAAAGCTATGAAGGAAACTTACAATCAGCCATGAAAATCAGCAACTCCAGAATTTGATAGAATAAGCAAGAACTCAACTCCAACATGCAAAAAGACCACTACAATGCAAAATCTCACTACAAGACCACTCAACTACAACTAACTCTCCACTAGTTGCTATCTTTCAAGCAAGAAGTCGAGCCAAGGCTAGGAGGCATACATTCCTCGAAGCAATCCTAATACCATTTCGGCAGCATAACAATATTGAAGACATAAGATGATCAAATGAAGAGAAGAAGTCTTTATATATAGGCTCACCAAGGAATCTCCAGAAACTTCCAAAAAGTGCGCCCTAATTCAAATTTGAATTTGACTTCAATTACCTCCAAGTAAAGGCATCCCTTTTTCGAAGCTAATTTGACTTTATTTTACAATCATCTTCTCAACAAAGTTGGTGCCCCCTTTTAAGCATGATTTTAGACCTTAGGAGAATATTAAATTACCTCCAATGAGGCGTCCACCCATGAAGACCACCTTTTAGAACAACTTGAAGTGATGAAGCTAGGCCAAGGGGTCAACATTAAAATATAACATTATTTAAATAAATTGAACTTATCTCTCCAAAATGCATCCCAAGGCCAAAAATGATCAAACCAACTGAACTGGCTAAAGAAGAGAACCAACTGCACTGGAAACCACGGGACCACTGCCAGAAATAGAATTTACTAAAAATAGTAAATTCCAGAAGATGCTTGGATTGCACTGCAAGTCATACCACTGTGAAGCTCTCTGGAAACCCAGAAAGAATCCGCAAATCAATCTCCAAATTTTGAGCAACAACAACCTCCAAAACGGGAAACCCTAATTTTACCCTCTGAGTAGCCTACAGGTCTCCGGAATAGGCCAACGGTCAACTGAATTAATCATGCTCGAGAAGGGGACATTACATCTGATAAAGAACTGGAGGCCAATCACTTTGCTAAATGTATCCTATAAAACCTTACCTAAAGTATTGGCAAAAAGATTGGTAAACATTTTGCCTAAATTCATCAATAGTACTCAAACTAGGTTCATCAAAGGAAGATACATTCTAGAAAATTTGATCAGTAGTTGGGAAGCAATGGAATGGGCAAAGACTTCCAAACAAGATGTGGCAATGTTACTCCTCAATTTCGAGAACGCATTTGACAGAGTGGAGTGGGCATACATCAAGTTATCTCTTCAAGCCTTTGGATTTCCTGAAAACCTTTTGTACTATGGTTGTTACACTCTTCAAGAATGCAAGGGCATAGGTAGATGTCAATGGTTCCCTTATAGAGGAGTTTAATCTTCAAAGGTCAATCAGGCAAGGTTGTCCTCTGGCGCCTACTTTGTTTGTTATTGCATCAGATGCCCTACATTACCTCCTTAGGGTCAATGACATCACCCCTAAGGTGAAAGGAATAACCCTTGCTGATAATAATAAACTCCTCAATATTCAATTTGTAGATGACACTACTCTATTCCCTATACTAGAGGAGACAAATATTCTAATCTAATGGAGAAGCTAAACTTATTTTGTGTTGCCTTAGGTGCCAAAGTGTCCCTTGCAAACTCCATCATGTTAGGATGGCATGAGAAACATCCAGAGTGGTTAAGCAAATTTGATGTGCAATGGGGAGGTCCCCAAAAACAGATCAAATACTTGGGCATTCCTTTTCCTATAGGCCCAAACCTAAAAGAGATGTAGCTTTGGATTAAAGGCAAAATAGGAAAGAAAATTGGTAAATGGAACAAGCAATTTTTGTCACTAGCAAGGAGAATTCAAGTATGCCAGAAAATTTTGTCATCTTACATCCTATATTTTGCATCTATGTGGTTGTTCAATAGTTACCAAGTGTATGAAATACAGAAAAAAATAAGGGCCTTTTTGTGGTCAGATGGAAAGGGGAAAAGGAAGAAGCATGCAATGAAACAAAGTTGGTGTTGTCTAAGCAAAGCCGATGGGGGGCTTGGGCTGAAGGATCTAAAGCTTCAAGGCATTGCCCTAGCCTCAAAATGGATCTTCAAAGCCCTAGAAGGGAATGGACCCTGGAAGGTCTTGGTTAGAAACAACATCAAAAGTGCTTCTCCCAAACATGCAAAGGCTTGGAAGGACCTCCCCCTTTGTGACCTCCTCAACAATTTTCACTCACTATCCCCTAAAGACTCGGTGGTCTTCAAGAGTTTATGGAAAGCATGGGAACAGATCAAAGAATTTGTTGTAAATTGTCAAAATTTCAAAAACAACACAATTTCCACCCATTGATCAATCTAGTGGAATCTGGAACATAATGGTAAAACATTAGCACTACTCCAAGGATGTTCTGCCAAAAGTTGGGCTAGTAAAGGCATAAAACTATTCAAGGACATTGTAAAAGATGGACACCTAAAAGATGGAAGGAGCTATGCAGCGAATACAATTTGCTTGTCACTAACTGGAGAACCTACACCATAATAAAGGAAGCCTGTAAAGAAATGAATTTCCGAGTTGAGTATAATACTAACACTGAACAGTATAAAGAATTTCCATGGAAAGATGGAACCAAACTCACAAAATTGAACACCAAAATAATATATAACACTCTTGTTAATCAACAAGAGGCAATAGCACAACAAGAGGCAATAGCACATTTAAATAGAGCTTGGGGCACTGAACTAAGTAGCAAAGACTGGTCCAAGGTCCTTAAAAACAACTGGTCACATATTATTGAACCAAAGAAAGACTGCTTTAGATGGCTTTTCATATTTCAGAAGCTTCCTTTCAAAATAAACTCTGAGGACATTGAAATATGCAGCCTATGCAAGGTGCTAGAAACAATAAATCATATCTTCTTTTAATGTTGTTATGCAAGAGAACTGTGGAATTTTTTTGTCATAAACAACATATCTAGGATGTTAATGGCAAGCCCATGCCTGATAGAATACTATTGTTAAAAGATAATATATTGGGGAAAGAAATTTCTCTATTCTGGCTGTTCTTTTCTACTGAAATTCTTTGGGTCATTTGGAGAGCAAGGAATGATGAGAGGTTTAATGGATCGGGAGGGCACTTACTGAGTCTGTCAAGAGACTCACACTTTATAACATTGCTTTGCAGGTTACACTGACAGTTAAAACTTGAAGAAAATAATGCCCCCTCAGCCTTCTTAAAACTTTGTATCTCATCAAGTATGAGGTCTCAAAGGTTAACATCTTCAACCAATCTCTCAAAACATGTGTTGAGGCCAAGAATAACCTTTGCATCTACTTTGTAAGAAGGGGAAAAAAAAACTTGGGGTTCAAATATAGGCAGCAGCATGAATATGTTGGTGGAGTTGTCGATTCAACGTCTTATCAATAATGTGTCATGTGAGTTCATATTTGGTCTTGTTCGACCCGTAGAAATGTTGAATCACCTTTTTGGCCTTATCCATGGCCTCATATAGATAACCCATGGGGTTCTTATCCCCATCCACCAATATTAGAACCCTAACCAAGGGTTCTAACATCTAAATATAAAAAATTTACAAAATCAACAAATTGTAACATTATAAAATTAAAAAAAAATAGAAATAGGAGTTTGAAAACTTACATTGATGATATCCTCAGTGACCTTGGCAAATATATCATCAAAAATGGTCTTATGACCCTCTCTGCTTCATACTTATTGCAATAAGGACTATCTTACCACCTTTCATTCACAAACATGCTCTTAGGATTGGGAATTGGTTCTAAAATGCTCTTCAAGGTGAGGAAATTAGTGGCAAAGTGTGTAACTCCTAATCGCACAAGATCTTTTCCATCAGTGTGTTCTCTCATAAGATTTAGGACCCATTTGTGGCTGTATATGTACTTTGTGATATTCATTGCATCTTCAACCACGTTTTTCACTTAGTTTAGTTTCCCTGTGTCCTCAAGACTAGCTCAAGACAATGGGCAACACAAGGGCTCCAAAACAATGTTGGATGCCTCGTCTCTATAATTCTACCAAATGCCATTAAAAATTTGATGAGTGTCCTATTTTTTCCATTCGTCCATCGGTCAAATGAAATGGTGCAGCCTATCTTTTCCCAAATTTTCTTTTGTTCTTCTACCAATAGGCATGTGTTTTGAACCTCATCTCGCAATAACGGCCCACTCAACTCATGACGACTTGGGGCCTTAAAGGCCTTACCTATCATGGCCAATGCATTGATCAATTGTTCCCAATAAGGACTTGAAATAACATTAAACAAAATATTGTTCTAATACCAAAATCTTACACATGTCAACCTTGCCTCATATTGCAATTATGTATTCCATACAGTACCTTACAATGAAGATTGCATAACAAGAATGTTATGAAGAACAAAAAAAACTAGAACTATGGTTGTCCATGTAATGCCCAAAATTTAAACACAAGAAAATTTGGAAAAACAAAAAAATTAAATACAACAATCTGCAACTAAATATTTAATCCTCAATTTTACAAAATAAAATGCAATGACTAACTAAACTCTCCATCCAATTTATTTGCCCCAAGGCATATTTATCTCATAGAACAACCCACTAAACACAATGAAACTACTATCTCCACAAACCATTTCCAACCAAGAACTTCAACACATGAAAACTAATAATTTCACAAAACATTTTCCAACACATTCACAAACCACTTTATCAAATAGCTCCAACACAAATAAAATTATCCACAAAACATCAAAACAATAGTAAAATGGAGTTGGGAGGACTTATCTCACCAAATTAGTTGTAGGGATGAAGCCTCTTTCCTTCTCCATGTCATATTCCTCTTGATCTCCCATTTTCTTGCAATCACCCCCATTTTCTTCTTTTCCTAAACCCTTAAGACCTCTCTCCTCTCATACCAAAAACCAAAAATGAAAATCATGAGAAAAGAAAGAGAATGAAAATGCAACTAAGATGCCCTTTCCATTTTCACAAGCAGAAATTAAATAGAAAACTAAATCTCCAAATCCTTTAACTTGTCACCTTCACATTCAATCTCTTTAAATAGAAATTAAATAGAAAATTAAATCTCCAAAATCCTTTAACTTGTCACCTTCACATTCAATCTCTTTAGTCATCCCTATCCTCTTGGTGAGTCATGGAAGTTGGAAGACTTTTACTCCTAAGTAGCTTCCATGTGACCAAAAAGGGTGAGTCGTTGAAGGTTATCCAAAACCCAACAAACCCTAACCAAACTTTGGATAATGGAATGGAATGATGACACATCACCCATTCCACCTTTCAAGTCTCAATCCTCAAATTTAGTTATATCTGTTGTTTTCTTTTTCTTTGCTTTTCTTTGCTCATATGCTGCAAGGAGCGCTTTCACTACCTTCTCAACCTCCAAACCAGCTACTATACATGGCATCGCATCTTGGCAAGGGATCCACGCAATGTAATATTTGAGTCAATTTGTGTCTCTGTCCATACTCTTAGTGTAGTAGATACAAATAACTTCTCCTTGCAACAAACCTGGTGTCCCATGTTTCTAGCAAGGATCCTTTGGTTTGCCACTAGTTCTTCTATTTTTTTAAAGACATATTCCTTTTACAAAATAGAAAATAAAACCTAGCAAAAGGGAGACAACATAAAAAAAAAAATAGCAATACCCTAGTTAGCAGCCTAAACTATAAAAATTAAAATTCAAAAAAGCACCATAAAATATTTTAGAGATCAATAGAATTTATATTTAAATTTTAAACGATTTGCATGCTTGAATTTCCACAATTATAAAATATTTTAGAGATCAATAGAATTTATATTTAAATTTTAAAAACAATTTGCATGCTTGATTTTCCACAATTATAAAATATTTTAGAGATCAATAAAACCCTTCATAAATCTAATTAAACATTGAAACCCTTCACAACAAAATGATCTAATATTGAATCCTTCACAAATAAATATGAAAATCGTTACCAAATTGGAAATCCATAATCAACAATGAAACCTCTAAAATCTTTGAATAAACCTCTAGAATTGTAGTAGTGGTATAGAAGTATCAGAGTAGCAATATGGAAGTACTATGGTAGTGGACAAGATCACTGTAACAACATATTGCAGCAAACTTAAAATCTCCAAAAAATCCTTTAAGCTCAATGGTAATCCCAAGGTGGAATTACTCAAAATGGATTAGAGGGTTTTCATCCTCCAACCTAAATACTCATAGGATTTTCGTCTTCAAGCAAGAAGATGAACATACATTTGATCTCAAGAAAAAGATTTTAAATTTCATAAAATGGATGATTTCTTCTATGCCTAGCCACTCCTTTTATATCCCTCTTTTTAATTTTAAAAAACATTTCTTGTTTATTCAAAAAGTGACTAGAAAAATGCCTTTTCGATATTATATTGGCCACCCTTTCTAGGAACACTTTTAATAGTGGACACTTTTTTTAATGATAAAACAAAAGTTGACTTATAAAATTATAACATAAAGTTATCAGGACAACTTAAGTTATATTATTAATTTGTTTTCCTCAACTTACCCCTTTAACCTACAGAAAAGAAAAGAAAATAGGTTAGTGGACTCCAAATGTCAAGAAAGGGGAGATGACATCCCACACTTCCCAAAATTGCTTTCCCACAAGCAATTGTAAATTTGGATTCTCTAAAATCTATGCTCCCTCCAAAGTGGCATCCTCTACAAGGAGATCCTTCCAATGGATCAAGTACTTCACTATGCTTTCGTTTCTTAAATTTTGTTCCCTAGCATCAATAATCTCCTTGAGAACCACAATCAATTTTCCCTCGTCATCCAAGGGAGGTAGCTTTGATGTAGGAGTAATGTTTTGTTATGCTTTGGAAGCTCAAACTCATATGCAACCTCTCCAATCCTCTATTTGATCCTATACGGCCCGTAGAAGCAGGGCTTGAGCTTCTATCATCTACTCCTCTTAAGAGAAGACTATCAATATGGCTACAACCTTAAGAAAAACAAAACTTCAACCTTGAAGGTCCTTTCGATGGGACACTAATATGCATACAACTTTTATTGATTTTGCATATGTTGGAGGTTGTCCTCAAGATCTTTTAGAATATCTTGCCTTTGTTTTACCAAGTCCTTGACCCTTAGAACCCTACTATCAGAAATGACAAAGTCAAAAAAGGTTTGAGCATCATATCCATATAATGCCATGAATGGTGTCATGCCTATGGACATGTGATGTGTGGTGTTGTATCAATTCAATGCCAAAATAGAGCAATCTGATCCATGCTTTTTGTTGTCCTACTACATAATTCATTAACTAATCCACAATCCATTTGTTTACAATCTTTGTCTGCCCATCAATCTAAGCATGGTAAGTAGTGTTTGGTGTAATTTTGGTCCTTGTCAAATGAAAAAGCTCCTACAAGAATAGACTTAGGAGCCTACTATCTTTGCCACTCACCATATTTTTAGGCAAGCCATGAAGCCTAAACACTTCTATGAAAAATAAATCTACCTAAGCCACCTTGTAGTAAAAGTTATGGCAAAAAAGTGAGCATATTTTGTGAGTCTATACACAACAACAAAAATACAATTCTTACCCTACACCTTTGGAAGTCCTATGATGAAATCCATGAAAATGCTCTCCCACTTTTGATTAAGAATGGTTAGAGGATGCAACAAGCCTACTAGAAATGTTAGCTCTATCTTGTTCTGTTGACAACAAATGCACTCTCTGGTATGCTTAAGGATGTCATCATTAAATCCTTTCCATGAATTTTTTTTACTAATTTTCTTATATGTATGAAGATTTGGGTTGACTTTCCATTGGTGTACCATGGACTACTGTAATGAGCCAACCCAATTTTTTCAAACTTTGAGATGATCACAACAGCATCAAAGTACCCGTTAGGGTTAGCTCAAATCAAAACCAGCAACTGAAGGAAAGAGCCTCAACGCCAAGAATGTGCTTTCCGACCCAAGCTGGGTAAGAAGCTACCATATGGCGGAGTATCACTAGTAAAGAATGCAGTACTGGAAAGTAAACTCAACGCCAAGCATGTGCACTCCTAACCCGAGGTGGGAAAGGCGCTACCATATGGCGGAGATTCTATTAACAATGATGCTATGCAAGTAAAATAATCTCAACGCCAAGCATGTGCATTCCTAACCCAAAGTGGGAAAGGCGCTATCATATGGCGGAGAAACATAAAGCAAATACAATGTAGACTGAGCAAGGGCCAGTCTCATCCACAACCGTGGGAATGAAGTGATTAAACTGAAAGTAAACTAGGCGGCATAGCCATCCTCTTCCACTAAAGTGGGGATACAAAATGTAAAGTGCAGAAAGTAAAAGAGCTGATCAGTACTACTGATTCAGCGTTACAATATGATGAACAATTTGCAAATACAATGAGATATAGATAACCAATGATCTCCAAAATGTTAGGAAATGAACTCCAAACAAGTACAAGCTATCCAACATATGAAATATAGCAAAAGGGACTAAAATATCAGGTCTGATATAAAATTGCAGCAATCAGAAAATTCATACCAGCAAGCCCTAGAATCACCAAAATGCTCATAACTTCGTCAAAACACCTCCGAATGATGTGGAACTGAATGCAAATGAGAGCTAGGAGTTGAGCGACCAAGACCAAGCCAAGAAACTCCTCCAAATAGTAGTGATTTATTTATGCACGCTTTCCAATGCAACCTCAAAGAAGGTACAACCTCCAGAAATGTTCTACTAGCAAGATAAAATCCGAGACACCTCCAAAAAATCTGAAAACTTGCAAGGAGGGGCGCCCAAGGTAGACTAAAGCATAGGGCCAATACCCAGAACCACCAAAAAATCGTGCATGGACTTATGAGCAGATTTCTATTTCAGCAAAACCCTAACC
Source organism: Sequoia sempervirens (assembly GCA_007258455.2). Classification (NCBI taxonomy): domain Eukaryota; kingdom Viridiplantae; phylum Streptophyta; class Pinopsida; order Cupressales; family Cupressaceae; genus Sequoia; species Sequoia sempervirens. Next base: position 7,549,408 of record VDFB02193867.1, on the reverse strand, counting down.
AGCAAATGCAAAACTGACAAATCTCTAAAATCTTCAACCTTGATGCTCTGTCTGCTAGTCTGGATGAGAAGCAGTCTCTGGAAACTCAGCTAGGTGCTATCTTTCAAGCACGAAACCAAGAGAAAGAACTAGGAGGTATGCATTCCTCGAAGCAAGCTCTGAAAGCATTTCAGCAGCATAACAGTATGATAAGCAACAATAGATATCCATGAAGAGCCCAACACTCTTATTTATAACTTTTTTCTCTCCCAAATTCAAATCTTCTTTTCCCTCCAATTAGGGCACCTATCTCAAATTCACATTCATCTTCAATAATTTGCAATTTGAATTTCATTTAGCCTCTTCTCCAATAATGAAATATACTTTATCAAAAATGCTAATAAAGTATAATGTGGTATCCCAAAAGTATTAAAGTGCAATACTTTATAAAATAACATATCTCCTCAAATAGGCGTCCAAATATGATTAAGTGAAATATTTTATAATTTGCAAATATTCCTTCAAACTAGGCGTCCATTTTGCCTAAGTTAATATTTCACTTAAAACATTGTCATTTGCCAAATAAAGCCTCCAAAATGTTTAATTAATAAACATTATAAAAATCACTTATCTCTCCAAATCGTCCTCCATGCCTTAGCCAAATATTTTTCACTTGAAACATTATTTTTCATCAAATATCAAACTTGCCAAAATAATCACCTCAAATGCTGGAGACCACTGCTCAAGCTGACCTGCCAGAAAGCCACTGCACTGAATTGTTGAACTGCTACTAAAAATAGCACTGCCAGAAATAGTACTTACTAAAAATAGCATACTGCTAAAAATAGTAAGTTGTTCCAAACTCATTTTCTCCACATTTTGAGTAGTCGTCGCAACTTACTAAAAATCGTAAGTCCGGAAAAGTTCTCTAATTCAATTGCATGTCACACCATCGCAAAGCTCTCTGAAAACCAAGAAGGAATCCAGAATCCAAACTAGAAAAATCCAACATGCAAGCCTCCAAAAGCAACTAAGAGTGCAAGTCAATAACCTGTCATGCATGTTACCTCATCACGAAGCTCTCCAAAAACCCAGAAAGCTTCACCAGACATGCGTTAGAAACTCTTGCATGCAAGACCTCAAAACCTCCTCTGAAAGTGGAAACCCTAATTTTCATTTCAGCTTAGCCTACGAGTTTCCGGAAATAGGCTAAATCCAAACGAAGAGTGTAGGGCTAAATTGGGGACATTACAACTACCCTCGATGCTTTTTTTCCATCTTCGACTCAAGGGTGAGATAAACTCTATCCTTGTAAAGGATGAGTTCATTTACTACACTAAACTTGACATATTGTAACTTTCCTTCCAAGATGTCAATAGAAAAAGCACTCTTGGTATATTTTACTATAATATCAACTTTCCAATTTACAAAGATGTTAGACATAGAGCATAAAATTTGCTTTCTAGAAAAAGCATTAGCTATTACATTTTTCTTTCCCTTAGCATACTCTATGTTGAAGTCATAAGCTTGAATCTTGCTGACCCAATTTTGTTGTCTCTCATTCAAGTCTTTCTAGCTAAGGAAATACTTCAAACTATTGTGGTCTATCTCCACCACAAATCTACCACCAAAACTTAGTTAATGCATGCATAGTCGCTAACATTTCTTTATCATAAATTGAGAACCCTTTTTTTCCTTCTTCCTTGATTTTCTAGCTCTCAAATGCTATTGGATGCTTATTTTGCATCAACACTCCTCCAATCCCCTCTCCTATAGCATCAAATTCTAGCACAAAAAGAAATGGGAAATCAAGAATAAGCTACCACAAAGCATGAACTCATTACTTCCTTGAGCTTACTGAAAGCTCTCTATTTTGCACTAGTCTATGCAAAAGCTCCTTTCTTTGTTAAATTCATTAAGGTTGTTTCCAGCTATGAAAACCCCTTAACAAATCTTCTATAATAGCTACAAAAGCCAAAGAATCCTCTCAACTAATTCAATGTGTTGAATGGAGTCCAACCCATTATACTTGTATCTTCTCTTGACCTACCTAAAATCCCTTAGCACTAATGACATGCTCTAGATACAAGATCTTTACCATACCAAACCCTCATTTCGACTCAAAAAATAATGCTTACACCTCTAGAATACCAAGTACTTCATATATGTGCCTCAAATGATCCTCCCAAGTCTTTATGTAGATGAGGATATCATCAAGTCCTCAATTGCTTGTTGAATTCTTGATTTATGTGAGATGGAGAGGTGGCAAGCACATCAATCAAGCCAAAAGGAAGGACTAGAAACTCATAGTTTCCAAAGTGACACTTGAAAGTTGTCTTGTGGATATCTTCATCCTTCACCTTGATCTAATGGCATCATGAGTTGAGGCCTATTTGTGAGAAATAGACTACACCTTGTTACTCATCAATCAGCTTGTCGATCTTGGGAATCAAATATCTTTGATGGTCTTTGTATTCAAGGCCTTGTAGTCTATACACATCCTAATGGTACTATCCTTTTTTACCAAAAATATAGAAAAAGCAAAGGGACTTGAACTAGGCCTGATATGATCCATGTCTAAGAGCTCTTTGATGGCTTTCTCAATCTCTTCGTTATGCCTCCTAGGATGGCAATAAGGAGTGGTGATAATTAGTTGGCCCCTTTCTCAAGCTATATCACATGTTGGAAACCTCCATCAAGCAATCATCTTAGAGGTATATTGCTAAAGACCTTGCTATGCTTTTATCCAAAATGGAAAAGATATCAATATGATAAGACTCCTTACCCTTCGAAGAAGCTATGGTTGTTACCAAACGATGGGCTACCCATGCAACTTTACCTCAACAAAAAATACTCTCTATTCCTAGTGCAAGTAATGGTAAATCCATCTACAACCATCACATTGAATCCTTCAAAGTCTTGCCTATAGATCCCTCTTGACTACCAATCCTTCATTACTAAAGTTGTGGGTTGCCCCACTATCAACTAACACAATGATCCTCTACCCATGCATAAATCCTCAAACTCCAAAGGAATTATACTTAGGAGTGCCAAATAATGTAGCAAAGGTGCCTCCTAAAGATTCTTCTTCTTCCATCTCTCAGGTTTTGTTTCTTCTTCCCTATTCTCTAGCTAAGGCTCTTTAGTTCCAAAATCCTCTTCTGCAACCACCTCAATATAGTGTACTTGAACTCAAGCAAGACATGTATATTAGGGTACCCATCGTTCCTTGCAAGTGAAACATAGCTTCTTTTGCCTTCAATTTTGTTGGCGTTTCAATTAACAACTCTAGAGTGCTTATTGGAAACGAACAGCTATGCACAGTGCATGATGATTGCTCTTCAAATTATGGAGGGGAAGCTCCCTCTTGTTTGTTGATGTTTGCATGAAAGTAAAACGGACAAAATGTTCCTATCTTATTTACTCAGCGGGCAGGACACAAGGGTGCATAAACACAACGCATTGCAGTTAAGGTTTTCTCTGGTTTCTGCAGATCTTAACTACAACTAGGCTAACTTTTAATCTATCCTATCTCCTCAAGATAAACAGAGCATGAGGGCATAGGAGTGAGAATGGATGGTTGGATCACTTGGGCCAACCGTCTCTCAGGATGCGTCTGAGGCTCAGAACTCTCAGATCTATGTTGGAATAAGGTTTTATGCAAGCAATCACTCTTTACGGTAAGCTGAATCTCAAGATTGCCAAGGAGGAGGAACCATGTCCGAGGTGTAGGCTGGGATGAAACTTACTAGAAACAAGGAACGATGAACTTGCTAACAGGATTCCTGAGGAGGTGATGACACCTGTCCAAAGTGTAGGATGAAATACAGATCATTACACAACATCAAACGATAACTATTAACATCAAAATACCCAAGGAGTTGACAACACCTATCCAAAGGGAGATTGAAACAATAAGTTATAAGAACAAGACGTTGATAGAACTTGAAACTTTTGGATCAAATTGCATGTGCCTTTTGATTTCTTTCTTCAAACTTTCTCAACGAATTACAAAGATTTGGGACAACAAAGGTACAAAATCATAGACAATTGCTCATCAAACCAAATAACTCTCATCCAAGAGTGAACAAATATAGACTTGAAAGCTTGTTGGCACAATGGCGCAGCAATTTTGTGTAGTAAATAAATGTTACAAAATAATGAGCAAAGACTCTTATTTATAGAAACTCAAAGGAGTAGGCAACCCTAAAAACTCCTTGAGTTAACAACTAGATCTTGCCAATCTGCAAGATTTATTCCTATGTCTAAAAATAGGTGAGCGAGCAGTTAACTGGAAATCTACTTCAGTTAACTAAAACTAAACTAAAAGTGAACTCAAACTACAAAAGTGCCTCCAAAATAGAGATCCACAATTAGTGGAGATCTAGAATAGACATTCATAATTAGTGGGATCTGGTATGCATGATCAGTGGGATAGTGAGTTAACTTGGAATGAGGCATCAGGTTAACTCTTGTTGTCATTAATGCTATTTTGGAGGGTAGGACGTCCCAAGTGGGTGTTTTACACCTCATCACCTCTAGTCAACAGCTCCTCTAGCCATTCCTTGACTTCTTCTGCCTTTGGATGATTGATGCTTCGTAGGATGATGACATGTCATCTAAGCATCTCCTCACCACTCGCAATCTACTGCTGATATTCAATACATTTTGCAGCCACATCATCCAGATTGCTTGACATGACTACAATCTTACTTAACTTGCAACCAGCAGGGTCATTGCAAAAACTATCACGGATGAGATTTTGAAACTGTGTTTGCACTTTGGCTAGCTCGATGTAAGCACCTCCCTTGTGCTGATAAAGGCAAGGGATAGATATTACCAACGTTCTTACGAAGTTGATAACACCTACCACAATCTGTCAGTACTCAATCAATTCTACAGAGTTGGTGTCATATGCTTTCACCTTGTATGCAAGTTGTTCTTTCCAAGCGAAAAGATGTTGCTTGTTCTACACTGTAGTAACTGATTGGTATGCCAACTATACTTCTGAGATAGTGATCTCATCCCCAAGCCTCTTCTTTGCTTCCTTTTGCTCTGATTGTTGAATTTCCGCACGGAGTTCATGAGCTCTATTACTTAGCTGATACAGCTCTGTAAGTATACACCATCCTCTAATGACAAATTCTTCCACTTGACTTCTTAAGTGTTTTCCATACAGGATCAGCTGGTGATGATTTTGCTCCGCGGGAAGGTCTAACAACTCTCAAGGCAAGGCAGAGATGTTTGGTGTACCGTGCATCAAGCTAGATATGTATAATCTTAACTACTGGTTTTTAGGCTTTAAGGCTACTTTGTCTTTGTCATCCTTCACCATTCTTTCTTGGACACTTACCGATGCAACTCCAAGGAGATCTGCCTCCACCTGACAAGTGGTCTTACCGAGGTTAACCTTTGAGAAAGTAAAGTCATTAACCTCTACCTCATGTGCATTCCTGTCCTCAAGAGGTGCAGCTGTCTCTATTAAAAATTCATTGTTAGCATTCTTTCCTACATGAACCTGCTTCTTCACCTTCTTTACTAGCATGTCTTGACAGACATGATCAAACTCTGTGAAGTCTAGCTGGTAGGATGGCCTGTTTCTTTTCCTTCCTAGGAGATTCTCAAGCCAAGATGTATCTTGACTAATCTCGCTAGAAGGATAGATGATAGGTCCCTGAATGCTTGACGAATGGGATTGTGTTGCAGTGTCGTGTGGTGGTGAATCCAAGTCAATGGGGATCGGTGACTACTGCGATGGTGGTGAAGTGGGAGGTTCTACTTCTACCTTTGGTATTGTATCAGCTACAACTGCTTCCAACATTGGCTATGTTTCAGCTATGATTGTCTCAATTGTTGGCTCTATCTCAATTGTCACTGCTTCCATTACTATGGCTGGCTCTACCATGTTTGTGGCTATCTCCACATGTACTTCTTGCTGATTTGTGTCAGCAATCTGTATTCTTCCCCTTGTGTACCCTGGCATTCTGGCTCCCTTAGGAGGATTACTCCATTATTTCTATTTGGGCTTCTTCCTTGACGTTGAAGGTAATGAAGGATGAACCGGTGGCAGCTCTGTGCAGGGAATTACTACCTTCCTTGTCTTCTTGTTGTCCAAGTAGAGTTGGTTGTTTCTAACAACTCTACCTGTACTTTCCTCTATAGACGTACTTTCCTTGGCATACCAATCCACTTTTCCAAGTGGTTGTGAGTCCACCTGGTCTACGAAGAACGAAGGAAGAGTAACTTCCCCATCATCATTGGATAGGCCTTCCACATCTTTGGTCATGAAATCAGCAATTTGCGGAAGTCTACACCGGTTGTAGTTGCGTCTCCGTACATCAAACTCATCTTCACAGTTGACCGAATAGTCTTCCATGGAAGACTCGTGTGAAGAGTGTTGCTCAAGGTGTGTTGCATAAAGGCCTCTAGGTTCATACGATCGTCTCTCGATGACATACTTAAGATTAAGTCTCGTCGTCTCCTGGCCCATGACTTTGGCATCAGCTACTATCTTACACCTGTGAAGTCCCATCTGGAGAGGAAAGTTTGCGGTCGTCTTGCATTTCTAACGCAAATGAGAATGTACATCGGACAACTGTCACAAGAATTCTATGAATACCACCCTATCTGAAGGATAGTAGGGTAACATGGCAGGATGATTCTTGTATCCATATACGCATATGTAGGTGTAGGTGGGGAACTGGATGCACCAATCTGCCCAGTCCACTATTGCCTCCTTGGCTACTGGTGATATGCGTATATGCATCTCATGGTCGAGGTGTCTCATAGTGTGCATTAGGAACAGATCATTTATCCGCTTGAAATGTCTTTCTACCTGAGTGAACTCAAGTCGTGGGAAATGTTTGTGGACCTTTTGCACACCTAAGGTTCCCACAGTGTTTAATGCTCTGAATTGGCCTTGGAAGGCAATCAGGTATACAAGATATGAGCACATGTGAAACCTATGAGCCTCTAAGAACCCAATCATTTGCTTGTGGAGTGTATCACTGATGAGGGCGAGCTAGTCATAATGCTCTCTATTGCTTACAATTTTAGCGATGATATAATACATCCATGACTGAAATTGGTTTGCCTCCTCCTGTCTAGTGATACGGTTGAGTAGAGTGATCATCACTGCATACTCATCTCGGAACTCTCCACGTCCTACATTCTTGGGCAAGTTGGCCTTTTTTCCTTCTAGCCATTTTTTTGCCATTCTCTTCTGGCACTTATCTTTTGACACTTCAAATTCCTTTTCGCATTCTTTCATAGAGATGACCACATTTGTCAGACATGTTTGAATGGAAAAACACTTTTCGACATCCCGAGGCTTAAGGTTGCATATCAGTCGTCCATTCACTAATCAAATCTCTCGTGTGGTAGGGTTGTAATGCTTAATGCAAGCAATTACAAATTCCATGCTTTGTATTGTGATGGCAATTGATGCAGCCTCAAGCAATCCGGATCGCTCAATGTTCTGTAATGCGCATGGTCTATGCCTTCCAATTTTTCTAAGTCAACCTTTGGGTGTACCTAGTGCAGATCAGTGTCTATTGTTTTCAGGAAGTCATGAACCAAGACCGTTTTGGTCTTGTATTGGACTTGGGAGAACTGCAATCTGAAAAACTTAAAGATTGGTTGTGCACTTGATACTGTTTAGGTACTTTTCTGAAAACCCTTAAAAATAGCACCTATTGAGAAGTATTTTTTCTGGAAAAAAATCTGACACATGGGTATTGTTTGTGCTTCAATGTTGAACAAACCCAGTTCGTTTGATTTTTAGATTTGTGACTTTTTTCAGAAAATCCCCAAAAATAGGGGCAGGAAGTTTGTTGTTTTTGGAAAAAATCAACATGTGGGTTTTGTCGAAAAAGTTGTGTTGACCATACCCAATTGGTTAGATCTGTGATTATCTGTTGTTTTCTTGCACATGCAAGAAGATCTAAGACAAGAAAAGAGGAAAAAAGACAAGAAGAAGATTGGAATTTATCAACTGTCTTTTTGGAAAAATTATGCCTTTTGATGCAACCTCTGATATTCGTCCCTCTTTGCAACTGATCTTCAAAAAATATGAAGAACGATGAAACCCCTATGTCAGATCTTAAAAAGATGTCTTGGAGAAGAAAATGTTGTTCTTGGCTTCAACCTGCAAAGAAAGATGTTGAATTATGATGCCTAGGCTTGAGATATAGTGTTTGATGTTGAATGCATCAAGTTTGGGCGCCAACTCTTGATTGAGGAGTAAATTAGCCTAATCTAGAGATCCCGGAAGTGATTTCCACTGATTGTGGGACGTTTTAGACATGAAAGGCCTTCAAAATATCTAACTTCAGTCAACAGATCTTGCTTTGACTTTAGGCGTCCCTTTTGGGGAGTTGAAGATATTTTCTCTTTTTCATGGTGAAGTGCCTCTATTCGATCCTCGTTTCTAGTTGCTCAGTTGATCTTGAGGTGTTGCTGATAGATCCATTGTTGAGGTGGGACAACTCTGATGAAGTGTGCTTGGGAGTTGCAAAGCTCAAAACCCCAGTCTAATGCCTTTAATTCCTGGGCGCCTTTTCCCAGCAGGGGCGCTTTTAGCTTTAGACTTAGTCAATTTCTTGAGTGTTCTTCAATTCCTCCAATTTGACCCTCCGTCCTTAGATCTAAGATCATTGCTGACTGATGAGTCTGATGATCTTGTTGAAACATGGGATGGATAACCAACTCAATCCCAGAAAGGATGACTGGTTTTAAAAATCCTGAAAGTTGATTTAGGTCCTGTTGATGTGTTTTTCGTGACCGCACCAATGCAGAATAAAGTCGCCAACGGCTACCCTATTCTCTCTTGATCAAAGTATCCAGCACGCTAAGATTGCGAGAGAGTTCGTGCATTCAACTCCAAGGTTCTTTCAATGCGAATAATCTCAGTTGGCTCGATGTGATTTGTTGGTATTTCAAGGGGACTTACGAAATTGTTCGGTAGCGGAGAAAGGAATTTGAATGCTCGAAAGGTTTGTCTATAAAGTTCTTGTTTCAGAAGGTACTGAATGTAAATAGTGTTGGGTTAAGAAGACTCGAATCTACTCTAAGGCGTGGGACATGGTGATCAATTCTCACAAGCTTCAACTAGGCTCTGCTTTGCCTCGCTTCGGACAGCCTCCACAGAACCGGTGCAATCTTCAGAGGAGTAGCTCAAGGTGTTCAGATCACAACTTAGCATGAAAATACCATCACAACGATGCATATAAACATACAAATCATGATCGAAGTTAAGTACACGATGTTCCACTTGACCACACAAGACGCATTCACCATCAGTGAACACACTAGTGGTATGGATAGACGAAGTTTGCTCAAATTCAAGACCACATTCCACAATTCCTATCTACTACATGCATGAAATGAAATTTATTCTACTTTAAGCTACTATTCGAATCAAAAGGACGAAGAAACCTTGCTAGCTACTCACAACAAAAGACGAAATTCATCATCAATCAAAACTCTTTTTATTGAGAGAGTGTTCACAACAATTTCTTACAAAGTTTTCAAGGGAAAATTTTCCCTCCTCTTCAAATTATCCTATCAATCTATACTAAACTACCTCTAAGCTATCACCTAGCTGTCTCTCTATTCTAATCTCTACTACCTAATCTCAATGTCTATTCTAATGATATACAAATGAGGGGGGATGCCCCTTTATATAGCTGGCCAAGTCCAACAGACGGCTCAGATTCAATTACAATGAAGGGCTCAGATTGAGCCACATAAACCCTAACCCTAAAAACCGCCACCAAGAAGAGTGGGGTAATAAATGAGCCATTAATGTCCATCATCCCTCTAGAAGATTCATGTTCATAGACGCGTTCGCACTGTTCTTGTTCTTGACTGCAACCTTGATCAAACAACTTCAACTTCCAGCATGGTAGGCACATTCTCATTTTGAAATTCCAAGACTACAACCTCATTCTTCTACTTGATGATGATTTTCCTCTTTAATGTTGTTCTTCAACCTTGAAGTACTTGAGGATCATTTCTAACCTTTGGGCCTTCATCTTTTCCAATCCTGGACTTGATCATTTTTTCCTTGCCACCCGCCTGACTGCGTTTGGTGCACATTGGGTCCTTGAGGAGAAACTCCAACACTTAGCCATTTCTTGCAACTTTTCTTCTTTCATGTTTTGGGTGCAACCGAGATCTCGTGGAAGAGCTCGAAACTCATAACTTTATCTCCCTTCGAAGGTTGTAATATCATCGTGCTTCATCACTTCAAGTCATCGTGCTCTGGCCTCGACGTTCATCCTGTGAAACAAACAAAAGGAAGAACATCAAAACACTTCATAATATAAATTTACCTTACTCGTCTGATTTTCATGCTTTGATCTTTGAGGTTTGAGTGATCTCTTCATCTGATAGGATTCATCATTTTCCTCCAGCACAACTTTTTCCTTTAAATTCCTCTTGCCTTAGAATATTTCCGCATTATCATTCATCCCCCTTAGAGCGCATCTAGAGACTTGAGCTTTCGCTTTCATTTCATCGGCTGAGGCGTTCACTCTGTCATTTCATCCAACTCTGGCTCAAGAAGACTATCTTCACGAAGAATTTGAGCAAATTCATTATTTGAGGCATTTTATCTTCAACAAAACATTTTATCCTTCCTGCCTTAGAAAAATTTTAAATTTTCCCCTTGGAAAATTCACCAACCTGGTGCCCATCAAAAATATTCATCTTGGCTTCGGCGAAGTGTGGAAGACTTTAAAATCCACTCCCCATCGTAGATCTTCAGTACCCAGAAGAAAATTTCCTTCAGAACGCGTCGAATTCATGTGTCCACAACGAAGGGGTTCATTTAATTTTTAAATTTTGAACCTTAGAAAAATCATTTTCACCAAATTTAATCCAGTTCTTCATCCCTGTGAGTATTTTCTTGCTCAAACTTGAAAATTCTTAATCAACCTCGTGAAGCTGGCATTCTCTGACTTCTTCTCTGGCAATTTCATTCATGCTTCTAAAAAATTTCACATCTTCATCAAACTTAGGCGTATTCTCCCTAGAGATGACATTTTGTGCCTTCGAAAATCTTAAATTAAAATCACAAACATAGGCACATTTTGAATTTTTCCTTAGAAAATCTTCATTCAACTTCAATCATTTTGCCTGTGGTGAGGAATTTTTTTTTCAACTCACTTATACAATTTTCTTTTTAGATGCCTTGAGCACGTATTGTATGTCATGGAGGATGTTTTAACTTCAACGCCTAGCATATTTTATCATCACCTTGGGCGCACTTCACACTTAGAAGAGGATATTTTATTTCAACGCCTTAGCAATATTTTCACCACCTTGGGCCTTGGCGCATCTAGCACATGGAGGAAGACTTTCACCACGCCTTGGTAACTCCTTGACTTCCTTCTAAGCTTGGCGCATTTCACTTGTTCAAGAGGATTTTAAAATTTGTCTTTTCTAGGCTAAGTTGGGCACATTTCACACTTGCAAGAGGATGGGCGCATTTCATATGTGGTGGAGGATAAACTTCTAACGCCATCTTTGACCTCTTTGACTTCCTTGTTAAGCATGGCGCATTTTGTCTTCACATGCCTTCATTTGGGCGCATTTGAGGGGGTGAGAGGAATGAAACAATTTTACAACGCCTTTGACTCTTTGACTTTGCTTCTTAGGTATGGGCGCATTTTGCATGTAGTGGAGGATGAAACCTTGACTTAGAATATTTTTAACACCTTGACTTGTTGAAGAGGGCGCATTTGGAGGTGGCAGGAGGACGAGACTTTTACACTTTGAATTTTCTTAGCCACCACAAGACAAGTTGGGCGCATTTTCAAGGTGGAGGTGGACGAACTCAATACTTAGAAATTTTCATCTACTTCTGCCTGTTTATCCATGCCCTGCTATTTATAGTAAGTCCCTCAATTTTTACACTTCTGAAGCTCGGATCGATTTGAAATTTTAAACACAGGACCTTCATGACCTTGTCAACCCGTTCACACTGCCATCTCGAGTTGGCCTGCTAAAAATAGTATGTTTCTGAAGGTGGTTTGCTATTTATAGTAACTGCTCGTTCCGAAGACCTCCACAACTCCGTTTGACTTGAAATTCGAATGACGTGCTCCTCATCAGATGACCTGCCCGTTCACACTGGCGCCTACTGCTGACTTACTATTTTTAGCCAGTTTTTGGAACGCCTTACTATAAATAGTAAGTGCTCCGATTGCCTTCAAATTTTACTGGTGGATAGCTTGAAAAATGTTGATCGTACTGGGATACACCGGTTTTCAAAAATTCTGACATTTTACCCCTTTTTGGGTCCCGAAGCTGGAAACCCTAATTTGACTTGCATGTATATCAAATGACCTCCGTTTGACCTCATTTCTGTTGCATGTCACTGTGTGTGGTTCTGAAGCACTGGGCAGCTGCCGAAATGGAACTGCTAAAAATAGTAAGTCACTGAATACTGATCATTTTCCTTTGCATGTTACACCACTGCGAAGCCCTCGAAAAACCACAAGGAATCACCCGACATGCAAAGAAAACCCTGACATGCAAACCCTAAAAATAGCCTCTGAAGGCTGAACTCTAAAAGTGATTATCTCACTTTGCATGTTATACCATTGCGTAGGTTTCAGAAAACCCAGAAGGAATCTCCAGACATGCATTGAAGAACTCCGCATATAAACCCTAAAATTTGCTTCGGAAGCTGAACTGCTAAAAATAGCAAGTTGTCTGTTTCAGCTCAAAACTTGTAGATGAGCAGCTTGACGTGTTCTGAATGCAGTGTGACGATCAAAACTTCGAAAGTGCTGAGAGAACGCCCTGAATTGCACACTTACTAAAAATAGGAAGTTGCCCGAATTCACTGAAATTTTGTTGGGGACCTGCTGGAAGCATGCTGACTGCAACACCAAGGTTAGACCTCAACTTATTCACTCCATTTGACCTCAAACTGACCAAAAAGTGCAAAGCCTAAAAATATGGACTTGGCCGAAATTTTACGTTTAAGCTCACAGACGAGCACATCCCCGGAAAGGAAAACAGCAAAAAAGGGACAGAAAGAGAGAGAGAGAACAGGAAAACTAACTAAAATCAAGCCAAAAGTTCGAAACGAAGCAAAAATTAGGGGGTCCCCATTTGCAATGGGGCGATGTGTGAAAAAGGTCACAACAGGTCCTTCAAAAGCTTGGGCGCCCCTAGCCTGCAGGGGCACCTTTGACCTTTTGATTTGTTATTTTCATGTTGCAAACTTTCACGAACGGTCCCTGTTTGATCTCTGTCATCAGACAGATGTTTGATTTGTCTGTTGTCTTCGCTGACGGTGTCATTGTTGAGATTGATCAGAACAGAGGTCATCCTAGAGATCATTGAGCTTATAGACTGCATATGATTGCCCAAAAAGCTAGGCACCTATTTCTAGGAAGGTGCATTTTCCTTAACACTTGTTCAATTTCTCCATGTTCTTCATCTCATCTTCACTTTTGGTGTTTTCTGCTTGATCTTCTTCTACGAACACCTGACAAGTCCTGTGAACATGCAGTTAGATTGATTGTGAAGTTGAGAGGATGCTAGGTAGATGCCTTGAAGAAAGTAATTATTGAAAACCTCATCAAGTGACTCAAAATGAAGGGCGCCCCTGGCCAGCATGGGCACTTTTTCCTTGATGTGCATTGATTTTCCCTCCATTCTGCATGCTCTAACGATCAACAATTGTTGTTTGATGTGTCTGGCAGGCTGGCGAATAGGTTCGTTGCAAGGCTGAGTTGATGCCGGGGAGATCACTCGAAGACAAGCTTGTTCAACAACTGACATCTAGACCATCTAATTCAAGGGCGCCCTCGGTCAGTAGGGGCACTTTTTCTTATGTTTGACTGTCATTTTTTATAGTACTTGCTTGCAGCTTCTTTTGACTTTGCTCACGTTTGCCAATGATTGATGAATCAGGTGGCCTTGTTTGACGATGCAACGAAAAGCCAACAAAAACACGAATGAGATGACTGCCTTAGTGAAAGTTGATGACTACCTTGAACCTTTGGAATTCAAGGGCGCCCCTGGCTAGCAGGAGTTCTTTTAGCTATGGTTTCATCATTTTCATTGAAAATCTTCATATCTTCATGCTTTACGTTCGTCGTGCATCATGACTGATTTGAGCATTGTCGTTGACGACATGGACACGTGCATCCTAGCAATCACTTTCATCGTGTTGTGTGTACGGGTGTTGGAAAAATGACTTAGGCAATTGACTGCATAGCCTCCTCTTGGTAGCAAGGCATGGCTTCTCCATACTTAGCCAATTTTCAGCATTTTTCACTTTTGAAAATTCCCTTCATCACAGAGCATCTTTTTGAGCATTTTCGCCATGGATTCTTCATTGAAGCTTTCGAGGCTTAGATTTCACCACCTAGTCCTAGCCATTCTGCCAGTAATGGCTACGGAGGTCCTAACTTTCTTCCTGAAAAAATGAAAATAGACCCACCAAAGTAAAACAAACTTTTTGGTGATTTTGGCTTCACCAGTGTGATCATGAAGTCGATTAATCCTATCAAAATCATTTTCAATCATTTCTAGGAAGGTCCTATTTTAAGGGGATTTTCTAAAAACAGCAGTTCGAAACCCTAATTTTCAAATGTTTAGAATTTTATACAAACCCACAAAAAGCCTATGTTCGGTTTGACCTAAAACATACTTTTGACAACATTTTAACATGATTTAGATCATTTTAAGAAAAATGTCTCATTGAAGCAAAAATTTATTTTGGGTACAACAAATTCATTCTTGGTCTCTTCCTGTTTTCTAGATGGCATATTCTTTGTTTAAGTAAATCATTTATGAAGGAAGAGCCTTTGGTTGGAATTTACTTTTAGGCATTGAAGTCTCTAATTTTCGGGAATCTTTTCATGGACTCCTACAAAGAGGGTGGTTCAAAAGCCTTTACCAAAGCCTTGAGAGGTTTGGATAGACCTTCCATAAAAAGAACAATGAGCCTCCTTGTAATGTCCCCTTCTCAGATGTGATCGTTTCTGTTGACCGTTGGCCTATTCCGGAGACCCGTAGGCTACACGGATGGTGAAATTAGGGTTTCCTAATTTTGAGGAGGTTGTTGCTGGAAGTTTGGAATTCTGATTGCTGATTCTTTCTGGGTTTTCAGAGAGCTTTGCAGTGGTATGTTCAGTTTGGCATTCCGAGCAACTTCATGAATTTACTATTTTTAGCAGTGGACAGATTGGGTTCAATTCAGTTGGTTCAGCTGGCACTTCAGTTTTGGCCTTGGGCGCATATTTCTTGGAGAGATAAGTATTTTCATTATAATATTATATTTTAATATTATATCCCCCTTTGCCTAGCAGTACAACTTTAAGTTGTTTTTAAAAAGGGGACTTAAAGGGTCAAGGCGCCATGGAGAGATAAATTATATTTTAAAAAGTGAAATATTTCAATAAGTGAAAAAGGACGCCATCTTTTGGAGGGAAATGTTGAATTTGAAATTAGGGTTTTGGGCGCCCTTCTTGAAGCTTCTAGATGATTCTCTCATGTCTATTTAATCAGGCCTCAGCTCTTCATTTGGGATCTTTTGTCTACCACATCGTTATGCTGCTGAATTGTCTTCAGGCACTCGCTTCGAGGAAAGCACACCTCCTAGCATGGGCTCATCTTCTTGCTTGAAAGATAGCAACTAGTTGAGAGGTTAGCTTGTAATAGGTTTGATTTGCAATTTCAGTTTAGTATTTGCATTTGGAGTTCTAGTTTTGCATTTATGTTCATTTCTGGAGTTGCTGAACATCATATGAGAATGTAAGATTTGCTCACAGCTTTTGAAATAAAATTATTTTGGTTCTGGGCATTGAAGAAATCTGTTTCCTTAAGCTAGGCGACCATCTTTGCCAAGTTATAGATTTTATATTGCTCATTTGGATTTTTAAAAGAAAATCGCCCTTTTAAGAGGGCCGTACCTTTCTGGAATTGGCTTTGGGATCTGTGCAAAATAAATAAGAGTCAATAGGTGAGGTTTATGCATTCCATTTGGGGCGCCATCATTACTAGAGCAATCTGCATTTGGTTTTATGTCAATAGGGTGAGTTTTGAGTAAGTTACGTGCATTCTAGTGAGTCACTATGTTGCTGTTCTGAGTAATTTCTGTCATAATCAGTCAATATCAGACTTGGGGAAGTTTAATAGTTGAGTGAGAAGTTGTTATAAAATGGGTTTGAAAGTATTGGAGAGGTTTCTTATATTGTTGCAGCATTGAAGGCTTCTAATCTTGTGATTCTGGCAGGTTCTCTGATACATTGTAAGCTGAACAGTAGTACTGTCAGCACTTCTCAATTCTTCTCTTTGATTCTATTGTATTTCCCACTGAATAAGTGGAAGAGGCTGGCTTGCCGCCTATTTACTTTCAGTTCAGTAGTTTAGGGACCCTCTGACCATATGCTCGCCACCTCTCGGCACCATTCTTGGTTAGGGTTACATTTTGTTCATCATGCATTGATCCTCTAACCATATGCTCGTCTGCACAGGCACATTCTTGGTTAGAGTTCCCTTCAGTTTGCATTCGCATAGATCCTCTGACCAATGCTCACACCTTGCCCACATCGGGATCCTGGTGTACATTCTGGTTAGGGTTACTTTCCGCATTGTTTTGGTTTAGTGCTAACCTTAACGGGTGCGTGTTCATTGTAATTGCATTGTGAAAAAAAAAAAAAAAAATTGGTCCTGTTCATTACACTCCTCTCAAAGACATCAAGAACCATCATAGCTAACCTTTGGAATTCTACCACATACTTTTCCATATTGTTGTATTGTTTGAGCTAGGCCAATTCCCTAAATGAATCTCAAGGTCCTTTCTATCAAATCAATCAATCAACCTTCTTCTAAACTCATTGTAGATATTGATAAGGCTATGACCCAAGGTGACCAACCCATGGTACCACAATTCGTGTACTATACCCTCTAAATAAGACGTGGAAAACCTACTAGCTTCTTCTTTATAAATGGGTTTAAGTGACAGATATGTGTCTAATATTTTAATCCAAGCACAAGCTATACACTTATTTGATCCATCAAAAGTAGGAAGAGTTACCTTTCCCAATGTACGCTATAAATCTCTATTATGCTGATTTTTCATCATTCATTGTTCATTCCTTCGCCCACATCTCATCTTCAAATTGTGGAAGTTTGTGAAGGATATTTGAATTTGAATTTTTGGTGCAAGGGCTCTATAATGATTATAGGAAATTGTAATGTCATCTACAACCATAATTTTCTCTTCAAACTCAAGTGATCCTTCTTCCCTTCATAGGAAATCGGATTGAAAAGGTTTGGCTGCAAAACTGATTACAGTTTTGTTGTTATTATTGTTTGTTGATCTACTCCCTTCACCTATATGATTTTGGGCTGCTCTATGTATATTCAAATTCTACATGGTTTACAACAACTATCCCATTAGATTCATCATTTATTGTTGTCCTTGGATAAGGGCATAAAATTGTGCATCTTCTTTTTCTCAATCTAATATAACTCTTACCTTCCCTCTAAATGAACCAAAGGGTTTTCATCCTCAAACCCAATGGTTATCCTAGGGTGGAAGTACTCCAAATGAATTAAAGGATTTTCATCCTCCAACCCAAATACCTTTTTAAAAGGGTTTTCAGCCTTAGGCAAAAAGATGAATATGCATTCAGTCTCAAGAAAAAGGTCTCTCCTCTTATAACCCTCTTTCTCATTTAAAAAAACACTTCCCAATTTATTCTGGAAGTAACTAGAAAATAATTTTTTAATATTATATTGGCCACCTTTTCTAGAAACACTTTTAATATTGGTCACCTTTACAATAATAAAGCAAAAGTTGTTTTTTAAAAATATAACATAGAGTTACAAAAACAACTTAAGTTATATTTTTCCCTTGCGTTGACAAAAAAATAAAATAATAGGCGAGGGAACTCCCAAATACTCTTTTCAAGAAAGGGGACATGACATCTCAGATGAAGATGGACAAATTCTCTTTTGGTGTTTTCTTCACCCTTCAAACATTGTAGCTATGAACAAATCTATTCACAAGACCTACCATTAGCCATATATGTATATTTCATCCTTATAATGTAGGGATGTAAACACATAAGCCACCACCAATATGTGATGGCTAAATTGAATAGTGCAGGCATACCCAATTGATGGGTTGCATACCCCTAGGTATGCATAGCCTACCTTGCTTACATATTTCTATTTATAAATCAAATTTGATCATTCTACTACACAATGGGAATTTCTCATTATTGCACTTATTGGCTGTAGATGGACAAATGCTCTTTGGATGTGTTCTTAATGCTCCAAGTATAAGAGTACCACCTGTGTCACAAGGTTCGGCGAACTTCAAGCATGAAGTTCGAATTTCACCAAATCTGAAAGTTTTGTTTTAAATTCGTTGAAATTCGCCGTATTTCATCCACTGACGTGTCGTCTTCTAATGTGCGCCAAAGGGTAATCAAAATGCAAGCACTGAGTTTTCCATCGATTGCAGGCAATTTCTCTGCGGGTGCCAGTGACCTTCACGTATATCCGCTACTTCATCGGGTCCCCGCAACCATAATATCCCTTGAATTTCCTTTGTTTCCGCACAGCGGGCAATATGTGTGGGCACGGGAGTTCTTGCAATGGTTCGTGCAATACCACCAATACCTACGTCACACTTGCACTATCTATTCTTCACGGGCTGGGTGTAGCCTCGATCCCACGAGGAGATCCTCGGTAGCTTGGAACATCATAAATCTTTATTTGCAGTCAGATTGCTCCGCGACAAGCATTTCGGTTATAACTCTGCTACCTTTATATTGTGTTTTGATATATTTTTAATATAATTTTATATGTAATAAATTATTTTTACTTATAAGTTATATATATGAGAAAAAATATATTATATTTATATATTATATTATAATTTATATATTATATATTATATATAAGAAATATATTATATATTATATATATAAGAAAATGTTTTGCATTATATATATTTTAGTATATATAATATTTACTAGTTTTTATATACTTGTAATATTATTTAATTTCCTTTAAACAATTTTGTGGATATATTACTTATATTTATAAAAATAAAAATAAAAATTACATAAGGCGAATTTAATCCGAATTTTTTACTTTTCGCATTTTTTCCTTGCCGAACTTCATCCGAATTTCAATGTTGCCGAACTCGAATTTGAATTCGAACCTTGTGACTTAGAGTACCACATGCATCTATTCAAAAGATTAGCATTATAGTGTAACCAAAAATCTATTTATACGGGTATGTTTCTCCAAATACTGGAAAATGGCTCTCTAACATATAGTGTTCTAGTCAGCTAGACGACAAGATCAACTCCTTATGGTTAACAAAAAATATATATTGACAATTGAGATATATACTCTACATATTTTAAATTTGAACATCTTGTTTTTTTATGTTCCGAGGATATAATCTTGGTTTTGTTTCTTATTTCAACCTCTGTCATTATAGAGCTTATGGCACATAATATATGAGTTAAGTTCGACCTTGTACAACCAAGAATATGTTAAAGAACAGTTTCATGACCAATTGTTCTTGCTGAGACAAAAAGAACAAATACAAACTCTGCTAATTGAAAAGCCAAAGAGAACATTGTAATAAAAGAAATATATAATGGATGTTACAGATTATGAGTACCATGAAATAAATGGTAAATAAAATGGGATGTTAAAGATTGTCAAACAATGACACAGAGGTAAATTAAAAAAGATAACAAGCTTGAAACAATCAAGGATAAACATGATTTTATGAAACAACCAATTTCCTTCAAAGTCTTGTCAAGAAAGTCCTTGCTGAAGCATTTGCAAAAACTTGGAATTATAAAAATGTAAAACCTGAAGTATTTAAACATGGCTACAGATTATCTTAAGACTTCATGAATAGTACAAAACAAAATCATGCCCAAAAGGGCTAAGCTCAACTTCATCTTCAACCTCAGGTTTTAACAAAACCATACCAAAAAGGCTGAATCTTCTTGTATCTTGGGAATCAACTGCAACAGAATTTTCAGCTAAATCACATTTGCCAACAACCAGACAAGAGCCCCACAACAGTGTCAGTAACATCACAGTTGATCCCGCAAGTAATCCCATTCCGATCAAAACTTGTGATTGAGCAGTTTCTGTACTTCCAGATAGACCAGATACTGTAGAATCAAGCACAACTTTAAGTATCAAACTTCCATCTCCAAATATGCAGAAAAATCTATCTAAACAAATTTGAAAAGACCAAGTAGTTATGTGTAAGAACAATAAAAATATTCTTTTCATAAAAAATAATATGGCTTACTTGGTAGGTTCTTTCTCATGGAATAGAGAGTATATTTCATGTTCATCTTTAGAAATATCAATCTACAAAAATATTTACTCAAAGAAAAATTCTCATTATCAATCATAAAAGGAATGTTTGAAGGATAAACCCAAAAATACAAAGATGCATAAATATAATGTAAAGGGCAACCAGCAAGCTAAATTTGAATATAATTTTATAATACTATCCTTAAATCATAGCATCATGATGCTTGCTTTTGCTGTCAACCTAAAATTTTGATCCAGTTAGAATTCTCACTATGACAGAAACCTAGCTGTGTAAGAACAGTAAAAATATTCCTTTCATAACAAATTATATCGCTAACTTTGTAGTTCCTTTCTCATGGAAGAGAGTATATTTCATTTTCAACTTCAGAAATATCAATTTACAAAATATTTAATGAAGAAAATTTCTCATTATCAATCATGAAAGGAATGTCTGAAGGATAAACCTAAAAATACAAAGATGCATAAATATAATTTAAAGAGCAACCAGCAAGCTAAATTAGAATAGAAGTTTACA
The DNA here is from genome assembly GCA_007258455.2 of Sequoia sempervirens. Taxonomy (NCBI): domain Eukaryota; kingdom Viridiplantae; phylum Streptophyta; class Pinopsida; order Cupressales; family Cupressaceae; genus Sequoia; species Sequoia sempervirens. The sequence continues at coordinate 7,528,557 of VDFB02193867.1, read as the reverse complement.
ATACCATCCTTAAATCATAGCATCATCATGCTTGCTTTTTCTGTCAACCTAAAATTTTTTGATCCAGATAGAATTCTCACTGACAGAAACCTTTTGTTGTAACCATACAAAATTTTCCCTCTTTCGAGCCTAACCTTTGTTTATGCCTCACTTTGTGACTCATTTCCAAATCCTTCTTTCCCCTCATCATGAATGTAGTATTAGTCATTTTCAGTCAATGTCTTTGCAAGACCAACAATATGGACTTTCCAACTCAATGGCCAAGGTGAAAATCAAAATTTGGATGAAAGGGCAGGCAAAAACAGCAGAAAGCATGAAAGTGGTAAATCGGAAATCCAAACCATTGGACCATGTCATTGCATTAAGTAGCCAAGTTTGGTGAAAAATGAGAAGACAAGGGTCATCCATACCAGTCGTGTATGCTCGGACAAAGGAATGACGCTTTTGAGTGCTGTAATTTTTGGGCATCTAGTGTTGTGAAGCATGCCTTTCTAAGGGGTATGCAAGTTAAGTAGAACACATGACAAAAATAATCACTTTTTGTGTTTTAAGTCATGAAAATAAGTATAAGTATTGTATTGGAGTGCTCTCCATCAAATTGTCACTTTTAAGTGAAAATCAAGACAAAAAGGTGACATCAGTGAAAAAGCCCACTCCTGAACATAAGTTGTCCAACGTCAACTTAAAAACAAAAAGTGACTTCAGTGAAAAAAGGGCATTCTTTTTTCACTAGGTGAACAATGTAACTTCAAAACATAATAAAATGTGTACACCTAGTGCATAAGCATACGCCTTTCCAAAGAGTGTACACTTAATTGAAGTTTGAAACGTAAAAATTTATCCACCTAGAGTATTGGCATGCACCTTGCCAATGAGGGAGCAAAAGTGAACCTCAAAACAGCAAAAAAGGTATCATCTAGAGTATTGGCCTGCACCTTGCCAAAGAGGGAGCACAAGTGAACCTCAAAACAGAAAAAAAGGTATCATCTAGAGAATTGGCATGTGCTTTATTAAAGAGTGATAAAAAGTGAACATAAAAAGGTGCTATCAAAACCAACAATGTGTTGTTGGAGGGCTCATCTGCAAAGACATTAAAAGTCTAGTATAAAGTAGCTTTCACTAAAGGAGATCATGTGGAGGTTGTGTTGGTACCAATATTGGTACCCCTACAAAATTTTGCCTTGAAGTGAGTTTGTAGCCAATGATAATCAATGTCAACGGACTTATCTAACCTATCACATCACCAAGTCCTCAAGTATCCGCCCATTTTTGCCAATTAACATGCATTCAAGTTGCCTATCAATAATGATTATCAAATGTAGATAATGTTAGGTGACTCCAACATAGGTAGAAGAAAAATAGAATATCAAAAGATGGTGGAAAAGAATAGAAAAACCCTGCCGTAGAAAATAATGGCTAAGGAAAAAATTTTGCACTTTTACAATGGTCCAACTAACAAGAAATCATGCCAAGGTTGACAAAATCTTCGGTAATTTCCACCTAAGGAAGAGTGAAGGGAAACTAAATAAGTCTAGGCACAATTTGATGTGATAACAACAATCTTAAACTCTCAAAGTGGCAAAGGACCAACAAGTAATAAATTATGGCACACATTTTTGAGTCGCATGCCATATAAAGAAATGCAACAAGAAAGAAGTGTTCAGAAATTGCAAGGTAAAACCACCATTTCAAGATGGCATAACTAGTTGTAAACTCCACCATAAGTGGCTTAACCATCAAAAAACTAAGCCTAGGTAAGTAAGTAAAGGAATGGCGCCATTTTTTAGTGGTGAAGCCAAAGAAGAACTACACCTTTAGCAAACCCTTACAAAAATCATGCCAATTTTATGAAGGAACAAGATAGGTGAAAATCACACTTTTTAAGTGCCATGACCACAATAAAATCAAAACCCAAAGCTGGAAGATGAGTTAGAAAAATTCCCTAGAGAGGAACACCTAAAAGACATAAGTTTTGGCACATTTTGATAGTGGAAAAATCATCAAAAATCCACAATAGAGAAGGCTACCTTTTTAGTGAATTTTGCATTTTTAAAGTGGCAAGACCTATTCAAAATTGAACCCAATGTGGCAAAAACCTCAAAAAATTACGATAAAGGGTATAGGCACACTTACAACATGGCATAACCAGCCTCAAACAACAACAACCATGGCAAATACATTATAAAAACGTACCCAATATTCAAATTGTGAATTTTTAATGGAAAATACACCACAACATACTGGCATTTTTAACTGAGGGGACCAAAACCATAACCTAATGGCCAAGTAAGGAATTTTAAAAGCATAAAAGAGATGAATCATAGCCATTCATCATCAAAAGCAGATTTAAAGCAAAAAGGAGTTCTACTTTGGGCAATTTTAATGGTGTTCTTTCCTCTTTGCAAAAGGATGAGATTAAATTGCTTTCAAGCATAGTTGCCAACAGACTAGCACCGGTACTGGTATGCGAGACTGGTACCAACATTGATACGTCTATTTTGAAAAATAGGAGACAGGGGTTACTTGGAGATGCCATTTTTTAATATGATTTAATAATTTATAAATTTTCCACACTAAAACTAAACATTAAACTTTCAAAACAAAAACACTGGTAAAGTTTAACATTAAATTTAAAGTTTAAACACACAAATGTCAACGAATCAAAGAATATACTACATATTTGATATTAAATATTGAAATTTAGAAATTTCGATTCATTTTTTTTCATATGGAAACTTGTTGAAACTTAAAGTTTTTTTTAATGAGAAATTTAAGGAGAAGTCTCCAATGAGTTTCTAGTATAGGGAAACGCATCCCAATACCCGAGACACGTCCTAGGGGGTCAAAGACGTGTATCCGTGCAGCTATGCTTTAAAGCAATTATTTTATTTTTATTTCAGCCCTAGAAGCTAATATGGTAGAATTATAAATAAGGGCTTCCAACACATAATAAAAAAGGGGAATGAATGCCAAAATTACATTGTAGGGATTGTCATTCAAAGATTGAAATCAAGTGTGATGAACCGACACTCTGCTGTGATTGGTTCCACTGAGATTCTCTAGGTCTGTCTTTGATTGTTTTTGGTATTTTGCTTGTTTAGGTATTTTTCCCTTTTTGTGTTTTGAGTTTTTCTCAATAATGATGCAAAATAAGAGCTAAGAACGTGTACATAAAGTAAAGTCTTTGAATGAACTAATCTATCAAGACACATTTGATAAAATACTTGATATACGAAGCCAAATGCAAGTTCTTCATTACATAATAGATTGCATCAGAGATATAACTTACATCAGATTCAAACAATACACATCGAATGTCATAGATTTTAACTTACAGCCATAAATCACAGTGAATAGTGATTTGCTACAGTACCCGCCCTTAGTAAATTGCTCATACAAACCAAAATACGAACTTCTCCCACCGCAATCCAAATTGGAAGTCTTCCTATGATAAGGGTGCCCCCTTTGGATGAGAAAGCAGCCACTAAGTAAAGGCATTTTAATTCCTATGAGCTGATAAAACCCTCAAGAAAGTGCGGCTGGCTGTAGATGAAGAAATCAGCTCCAAAAATCTTCAAAAATGCAAGCAACGTCCTCTAGATGGCAAATGGAGACACTGGCAGCAAAATCCCTTCTAGAAGATGCCTCCAACAACTTGTAATCAACAAAATGTGGCTCCAAATGAATCCACTAAACTCAGATCTGCAACTTTAGGGTGGTATTTCACACCATCAAGAAGCACAAATTCGACGAACAAAGCTCAATCCAAGCTCACCCACTGCAGAAATCAGGAACCCTAGTTTCCCTCTCTCCCAAACTCCACACTTCCAAGTTTCATTCATCAAAATAACTTCATGCATGAATGGGTCGAACTTTCTCAAGGTCTTTTATAATTTTACATCGAAATCACTATTCATTAAAAAAGCACTATTCACTTAAGTTATGTCTTTTTTCACTTTAGCCATGAATAGTAACTGAAAAATAGAAAGTGACCCCTTAAAATAATAGACACATGGTCCCTAAGCCTGAGGAAGTGAAATAAATGGTGAAGATCATCAATTTAAGCTCCAATAACACGCCAAACGCACAAATTCACCATGTCACCATACTCCAGATACCAACACTGCATTTTACCGACCAAGTGCCCGTTCAAGTGACCCTCTATCCAGAACCATTAGCCTACGAGGATCGACATAATAGGCTAATCCACCAACTCTGATGCTCGGGAAAGAATGGGGACATTACATTATTGTCCTTGTGTGTAGTAAAGGATGGTGAACATAAAAGCTTATGCTACAAAGACAATTCAGTTGTTATTGGTATTCAATTATTATTAAATGGTAAACCTATGTTTGTAATTCCATGTATTAAATTGAAATGAGTAACCTTGTTAAGATTTACATTGATGTTTGGTACTCATTAAAGTAATAACTTCGCATATTGCTTTAGCAAATTATGGAATCATGTCATGTTCATCTATCTAATTATTAGTGCCAATTTACTAGCATTCAATTTAGCCAATAGTTGCCATTAGTTGGTGTTATCCCATCAAATCTTTGTTTTTCGCTAAATATTGGTCTCTATTTTAACCAATAAGAGGGTGTGTTTGTTCGTGTTTGGTTTGTTAGTCCTCCTTAAATCTAAAAATCTCATTGCAGCCTTGACTATTGATAGTCTAGTGTTGCACCTAAGGAAAAAACATGGTCAGTTAGATATTTAAATTTAATGCAAAACTCCATTAAAATCTTGTACAATTTGCATATTTGTAAATTCTATTAGTTTTAGATTTAGTTAAATTTCAAGGATTTCAAGGAGCCTCCCCCCTCCTCCCCTCACCCTCACTTATAATTTGAAGAACAATTCTTTCATAAACACTATTCCATTTTTGTTGTCTTGGAAGAGACAAATTTATACGCCAATAAGTTGCCATCAAGAAAAGAATGAATTGTTAGTGTTCCCAAGTTTCTTCTAAGGCTCAATCATGGTTAGAATGAAGGTGATACATCAAAGTAAATGAGACAATCTGACTAACAACAACTTGGGTACTTTTAGCCTAAGTCACAAGGTTTGAATTTGAATTCGAGTTCAGCAACATTGAAATTTGGATGAAGTTCGGCAAGAAAAAAAATTGAAAAGCAAAAACTTCGGATTAAATTCGCCTTACGAAATTAAATAATATTAATAATATATAAAAACTAGTAAATATTATATATACTAAAAATATATATGATGTAATATATTTTCTTATATCTAATAAATAATATATATAAGTAAAAATAATTTATTACATATAAAATAATATTAAAAATATATCAAAACACAAAGTAAATAACAAATATAAAAATATACAGATTTAAAACATAGAATATAAAAAAAAATTAATTTTATTTAAATAATTAATAAATGAAAACAGAATTAATAATTAAAATTTCAATATTTAATGGAAAACTTAGAAACAAAAGAAGAACATTTAAAACTTCATATAAAGTACACATATATTAATATCTTGTTAAAGTCAAGATTTGATATATAAAATACTTACATATTAATGTCTTTGCTTGCCCGCTTCTTCAAAGTCGGAGTTTATTTTAGTGCTACTTACAGCATCGACTGACATTATACTTCCAAGCCAGATTAATTTATTCGTTGTCTTCCAAAATCTAGTTTTACGCTAAAGGAGAATCAAATAGAATGTGAGATGAACATGCAACAACAGAGGGATTCGCCTTCCGAACACCGGAATTTTAAAAACAAAAAATTAAAATTCACGATCACGCCCATGGTCTATGGAGGCATTGTCGTGGGAGGGCAATGCAAGCACCGCCTGTACAATTTGAGTTGTAGCTGCTCGGCCGCCTCTGTGTCAAATCCATTTCGGTGAATCCTTCAAACCGCAGCTACTTTTCCAAAAGAATACATACGTGAAAATCCCTAAATAAAACGTTTTTTTAAATATATTTTTATTAAAAAAAAATTATGCCTTTACCTGTACGAACATAAAGCAAATTTGAACGATTTTTTAATCGTGCTTTGACATTTGCCGGATTTCGAACTTCATAGTTGAAATTTGGTGAACTCTGTGACTTAGCTTTTAGCCCATGCTATTTCTAACCACAATCATTTTTTAGCCACACTATTTTGGGAGAGCTATTTTTGGATGATCTATTTGTGATTTTCGTATTTGAAATGATGTTTGAGACAATTTTGCATTTAAGATTTGCTTTGTATGCAAGCAAATTAATTTTAGTATATAGACTTTTAGTATGCCTTTTATTTATCTTGAATAAATTACATGCAAAATATTGTAAAAGCTGATAAATATGTGCTATTGTCACTTAATGATAATTTTATATCTATGTGTTGTTGCAATTATCTATGTATTGTCTCATGCAATATTTTTATGTTGATTTGTCAAATCAAATAATTTTTGTTGACAAGTGCAAGCCTTGTACTGCAGGTTTCATCAAAGAAGTTATTGCAGCTTCATATTTGATATCATCTAATTGGTTTGGTGATATGTGTTTGTTGTTATCAATGCAATTCTTGTCATGTGCTCACACATTTGTCTTTGCCTTTAGCTAGAGTGTGTGAGCATTTATTAGTTGTTGTAGGTGTTAAGCTCTAAACACAAAAGATATAAATCTCGTCTTGCAGAGAAGTGCTTTGTTTTAAGTTTGTATTACATACTAGAAACCAATTGTTTAGAGTTCTAGGATTTAGTTTTTGTTACAAGGCAACGGGTTAGAGTTTTAGTTATAGCAAAGATTGCCATTATAATTCAAAGAAAGGTTTTACCTTTAGTTCTCTTTTGTGTTTTCCTAAAGGGGCAAATTAAAACGCTAACAACTTTCAAATATAAAGCAAAATTGCTTGTAAGGAGGCTTATATACTCTTAAGGGAGAGAGATTCTATGATATACAAATTCAGTGCTTTTTCAATTAAAAAAATATGCAATTCCCAAAAACACAACTCCAAGTATTTACCATTTACTCATACTTTCATACTGACATGTCAACCCTTGAGCAAAGATCAAACACATCATCATACATCATGGTCTTTCTTCCATCATGGACTAGTACCCTACATATCTATGTGATTTTATTTCTTTCCAAGAGTAGGAATGTTGTTTGGCATTCATGGATCTTCATCATCATCATTTATCGAGCATCTACCATCACTGCAAGAAATTATACATTATGGGGGGGCTACATAGTCTCTCTCCTTCTCTCTTGTATGGGGAACATTGATTGTACATTTGTGATAGTACTACTTGGAGGGTTGTGTTGAGTCCTCCTTTCCTTCTTTCACTACTACATGTTTGGTTGCATCTTTTTGCTTTTGGGGAGGAATTTTTTCTTGCGGGTTTTTCCCCTTTACTCCAGCTACAAGAAAATTGTTTGTACATGGGTACCTAGCATGGCCTTGTAGCTAAAACCTATCCATGCATTCTTACATCTTTGCATTTTATCATAATCCCTCAGTTGCACTTAACAAGGATGTTGGTGTGAACATGGTATATTACCTAAGTTCCACGACATTTCCAGGACAGGGATGGCAAAACGACAGGGAACACATTTCGGGGATGACAATCCAAGTGCCATTTTTTTTAGGGATGGCAAGGGGACAGCAATATATATGATTTTTTTCATATATATATGTATATAAAGAGAGAGAGAGAGAGAGAGAGAGAGTCAAATCTCTACAAGTTAATGAACACCAGTATAACAGCAGCAATATAACAGGACAATGTTAAAATGATGTTGGATGATGTTTGTAGGAGCTTGCATGCCAACCACATTCCAAAAAGAAATTGTTTATTTCTACTTCTCACACAATACCATGTTGTACAAGACCATGGAAAATGCACCTTTAATCTCGTTTGCAATTGACAATAATAGCTGACTCTAATAACATATCAACAATTTTGAAGTTTGATGCTTTTTTGACCAATGAAACATTGAAATCAGAAATCCAAATCATTTCTGTTAATATTAACTGTTATATAACTTATATCATTAACTGTGAATCTAAATCATGTTGTCATGATATATTTACTTCTGTTGTTATAATGTTGTCATGTTACACTGCTGTTATAATTTTGTCATGATATATTTAACAGTCCTTTTTTTCGTGTTATGAACAATTTTTTTTAAAAAACATTATTAATAAAAATTGCTTTCAATAGGGGACACCTAGCCATCCCTGAGACGGTTAGGGAACATATGAGATGTACCCGACCACCTTGGGGATAGCTAGGCATCCCCCTATGTGTTCTCTATCGTCTCCAATTTTAGGGACGCATTTCAAGACATTTTTGCATTTTTTCGATTTGGGGGGGCAGCTAGGGGACGTCCCCCAACCCCGAAAAAGCCTCAAGGGACAGGGACAGGGATTTGAGGGGTGAGGACGCATCCTTGTGTAGCACAATATATTACCTAACTAGTTTCCTATTAGATCCTATTCACACTTACATACATAAGGTTACTTAGGTCCTTTATTTTTTTGTGTCTCATATCATAAGATTAAGAAATTTGTCATGATCACAAATTGTCCTAGGATTTCATCTTTGTCTTTATAACAAGGGTTTCTTCATTGTATATTGTACTAGTTTCATTTTTTATCTAATGAATTATCTAGCCTCATAGCATTTCCATTGCCTCTCTCTTGTGTGGAAGGCTATTCTAGTTGCAAGTGATCCTTGGGCTACTATAGAGTTGATCAACAACTCCTATGTATCCTATGTGGTGCCTTATTAGGCATATTTGATCCTAGTATCAAATCCATGCAATGTGAAAAACTACACATTGGCAATAATCCTTTAGGTGTTCCATTGTCCATAATGTCTTTGAATTCCTTCAACAACAACTCAGCCTCTAGTTCCTCATAGATATGCAACTTACTTTCTTCTACTAGTGTAGGCTTCACAACCAATCTAAGTTGCCCGTTCGGGTACGGAACTAGGCATGGGTACGGGATACAGGTACGCCGGTACGGCAAAAAAAAATTCCTGAAATACAGTACGTTTGTGTACGGCTGTATATATATATAAAATTAAAAATATACAAAATTGTAAATACATTTGATAGTATGAAGAGTCTATGATACTTGATCAATCGTCATTAAATCTAAAATCATTGATCAATGCTAGTGATAAACTACAAGCCTGTAAACTTATAAAGATAAATCATAAATGCCAATTGATAGTTCAAAATTCCAATACATATGTCATACTCATATATTAATAATAAATATCATATATGTCTCTCTAGTCATGATTCAAATGAAGATCATTACAACTATTCATCAATCATCATAAGGTTCTAGATCATCATCATTTGGTTCATCATTATTTGAACCACAAGCAAATGCATTGCCAGTGCCACTTGTAGTAGTTGCATCATGTGAAAGAGTCTCAGCATCATTTGAAAATGTGTTTGTGAGAGCAATGAAATGACAAAGGAGTGATAGAGTCATATTATAAAGGCGTTTTAGGGTTTTTTTAGCACTTTAAGTGCTTTAAAAATTGAATTTTTTTTGTTTTCAGCACCCACAATCCATGGGAGCGTTTGGGCACGCGCGGGAACGGCTAGGAGCGCCCAGCCACCTGTGGGTTCTCTGTGGGTCCGCTTGGAGCGGACCCACAGAGAACCCACAGGTGGTTGGGCGCTCCCTGGGCGCTCCCAGCCGCTCCCCAGCAAGAACCCGTGCCCAAATGCTCTAGGAGTGGGCACGCAGGGCAAAAAGAGAGAACCCAGTAACATAGCAACCAATGCATAGCATTCCTACACATTTTCAATTTCCTTAAGAAACTTCTTGGTAGTTAGAAACATTACCTTGTTCTCTACAATTTCTTCCTCATACTTCATTTGCTGCAACTCAAACTTCTTTTTGACTTTGGTGATGGTGAAGTGTTCTTCCTCAAATTATGGATGGCACAAACATTATACTACCATGGTCTACCAACAACACATGACAAGCACCATTGGAATCACATCATACCAAACCATTTTGGATAACCTCCAATATGAAATGCAACCAAGCATTGCTCTTTCACAGTCATTTGTTGGCCCTTCTATAGCCAAGAAACATAGTAAAGATTTGGAGGTACTGCCATTTTTATATTCAATTTCTCTACGATCTCGAAGGACACTAAGTTACCAAATGCTTCCTCTCTTTGACCATCTTACAACACTTTTCTTGTGTACTACATTTAGCGTAGAAGATACTCTTCCTCAACCATGGCTCTATCTTCCTTAGCAAGCTAGTGCAAAACCTTATGCAACATCAAGATCTCTCCACCTTCAGGAATTATGCTCTTTGCCTCACTTCCTAATTCTTCACTAGTTGTGCAATGTACACCCTCTTTTCAACACGACATTTTTTTTTTGTTGCATCCCAACATTCAAATGCCATATGACCTACTTTCACACATTTGTAACAAGTACCACTAAAAGTCTTCCCACAACCTTTGCGTTCCTTTCTCTTGGAAGTCTACTCTCCATAGTCTTGTGCATTTCCACTAGATGTCACAATTTTCCTCTACACTAATCCTTGCTTACTATTATGTTTACCCTTTCTATTGTTGTCATTGCCCTTCACTCTCTACTACATCTTAGACAATTTCTTTGTTGTCCTCAACGTGAGCTCACAGGCACCCTCAACAAACAAATCTCATCTTGGATTGTATTTTGCAACTATTAGAACATAATGTTATTAGGAGTTAAACCCTTATAACATGTGTATATTGTTCTAATATAAAGTTATTAAAATTTATATATTATATGCATTATTAAGCATGTCCAATTTAAAATAATTATAGTTTAATACTTTAGATTATTGAATTTTTTTAAATGGTAGTTTTGAATAGGTGTGACTAATACCCCTTCAAGAATTTGGCCACCACTTCTTTATTTAAGGAGGTTATCACTCATTGAGAAGAGAGTGAATTTGGAGATTTATAGTGAGTTGTATCACTATGTACATGAGGTACTATTGGCCATGCGGAAGTAAAGAGATGTATTTCTCAAGTTCAATATATGCCTTAACATATCAACTTGTAAATGTTTTATAAAGAAATGATGCTTTGTGAGGTTTTTACCCAAAAGGGTTTTCCCATGTGTTGGCGTTTCAATTCACACCTCTAGAATGCGAATTAGAAACGGACAGCTATGCACAGATAAATTGCTCTTCAAATTAGGAGGGGAAGCTCCCTCTTTTGCTAATGATGCTTTAAAGAGAGTAAACTAAACTATTTGCCAATCATTTTGTTTCTCAGCTAAGAGCACAAGGTTATAAAACTCTAGCGTCTTAGCTGAGGTTTTCTCTTTTAGAACTTCAACTACAACTAGGCCTACTCTAATGACGCTTCTAACAACTCAAGTAAATTCAGTGCATGAGAGTTAGAAGTAAACAAGGAATGATTCATCAACACAGATACTTAAACAAACTTTCTTCCAACGCACACCTGAAGACTCATTGTACTTTTTGATGCAAGCTGAAATAAAGATCATATAAGCAAACACATAAAACAGAAACTTGAGACAATAGATCAAAGCAGCAAAGTAGGCATAAGATTTCCTTTCTCAAATTTCAAATAACAATGATTACACTTCTGGGACAGCAGGATTGTAGCAATAACAGCCTTTCAGTTTAGCGATCAAACCAAAAAACACTAGACACAAACACATGAACTGAACAATAACTTGCAGCATTACAGGCTTGCAAACTTGCTCTAACACTAAGTGAGCAGACACTGAATAACAACTTGCAGGCAAAAGTAGGCTCAACAATTTGTTATCACAATACCGGTTAAAAATAAATGGGCAAAGCTGCCCTTATTTATATACAAACAAAGGAGTAGGGAACCCTAAAATCTCCTTGTTTTTACAAATAAGACTTTCCAACATGCAAGCTTTCTTCTAAAACTAAAACATGACAACTAACAACCTATTGAAAGCAAAAAATAGAGAAAGTGCCAACTATTACAACTTGATTCTTTTCTCTCTCACAAAGAATAGATAAGCATAAGACAAGAATAGCAAGAAAACTCGGAAAAGCATCGAGTTAACTACTGTTTTAAATCTATCTTTGGAGATCTTTGTTGTCCTAATAAGATAACTCATCCATTGGTATTTTGGGACGATATATCCACCAAAAAGCTAGTAACTGCCTCATTGTTAGGAGCACTGATACTAAGGCAATATTCCGCTTTTCCAAGATTTCCTTGCCTTCTACAATCGAACTTAGAAAATCTTTGACATCTTCAGCTGCTCTATCAAATCTTGCTAATTTCAGTGGCTCTGCAACTGGAGTGATGACCTTTTATAAATATATCATCTTGCTTAAACATATCTTTTTTTTACCCTGTGCGTGACTATCTTCTAACATTCATCCGTTTCTTCTACAGCTTTTATACTTCTGACACTTCTCTTGATTTTTCAATGAAAGAGTATTGTACAACTCTTTTTCAATACTTGTCATTTTGCTCATACCACACCTTTCCATGTTCTTCAACTGAGATGATGATGTTTTTTGTCCATGGTGGTATTGAAAAGCACTTCTCAACATCGTCCGGCCTGAGGTTGCAAATAGCCCATCACAAGTTTTCAGGAAATCATGATACAACACTTGCTTGGTTTTGAATTCCCTGGGAGAATTACAGCATGCTGAAAAACTCAAATTTTGACTTTAAACTCAACTATTCTCCTACAAGTTCTGCACAAAAGCTAAAAATAGCTTGCTGATTTTTCTTCTTCAAAAGGGCAGATTTTTCAAAAGTATTTTGAGATATGGGTTTTGTGTAGAATCTCGTTGCAAAGAGACCCAGATTGTTAGATTTTGGAAAATGTTGATGGCTGGTTGAAAACACAGAAACCCTAAATTTAGGATTTCCCTAAAAAAGCTGAGAGCTAGGTTTTGTGTAGAATCACGTTTTGGATGAACCCAGTTGATTAGATTTTGAAAATATTGAGGGTTTCTTGGACATGCATGAAAAAAGCAAGTTCTTGAAAAAAATAAATTTTCCAAAGTTGTAGAGAATCAAAAACTAAGCTGACCCAGATTGTTGAAAATTGAAAAAGATGACCTCCTTCTTCTGAAAAATGATGCCCTAGAAAAATAAAGCATGAAAAAGCAAGCCTCTAAGCACCTTGATATGGAAAATATGAACTCTACAAAAGCACCACGTTTTGGCCTCCAAATCTTGATATGAAGAAAATTCTCTATCTCCTCCTCTAGACGCCACCTGCAAAAGATGTGAATAATGGAAGACAAAGCCCTCTTAAATAGGTTTTCAAGATTAAAAAAATGCTTTGTTCTCTAGCTTTTAAAACTTTGAAGCCAATCTTGAGCGGATACATCGAACGTGAACACTTTTTAGACAGATGCATGATGAAAATTCGAAAATTCACTAAGGCATGAATTCTTGGGTGCCCCTGACTACTTGGGGCGCCTTTACTTGGTAAACTTAGCCATTTTTCTAGAATTTTCAACATTTTGCTTGATAAAATGCATCCCTTCAAACTTCGATTTCGGACGCCCAATGAATCCTATGAGCGGCTAATGAATCCCTATGATGGCTTTCTAATCTTGGATGAATTCACAATTCCGACAATTTGACCGATGATTTGGCTGTCGGGATCGTTGGATAGCTTGGAGAATTCAAAGGAAGATTTTGGGCGACTAGCCGGAAAGGTAGTTTTAGGGGTCAAAAACTTGGGCACCCCTAGCTACCAGGGCACCCAACTCCTCGAGTTAGATTATTTTCTGAGATTTTCATCTTTCAAAACAATTAATGTTGCGGATTACAAAGAGACAATCAAGAAGTGAAATGATATATGCCAAAGCCGATCACACTGAAAAAACACACGATAAAGAAAATGAATAAAGCAATCTTGCATTCAAAACTCAAATCTTGATTCATAATACAATATTCAGATTCTGATCATCCAGATCGCTCTAAGCGCAGGAGAGAGCATAAGTCTGATAGCCTAGACTCAAAACTAAAGACTGGAACTCTAATCCAACTTGTTGTATCTTTTGAAGGCGTCTTTGGGGTCCTCTTATAGGAAGAGACTGATTCCACCAAAGCAAAGCTTTTTACCTTCAATTTTACAAAAATTGAATTCCGTCAATAGAAGAGGGACACGTAAGAGAATCTTATCCGTAGCAACACCCAAAAGGTAAATGCATGAACATGGATAAGAACCAACCGACAGAACTTTTCGTAGCCATAATTAAAGGCGTGAACAGAAAAAGTAGACAACCGTGATTAAGACACATGTCACGTACATGCCGACTTTACACCCAAAAGTCACTATGGGGTTTTTGCTTTTTGATAGGGTAGCATCCTATTGTCACATCTTAACGTGGGTGACATCACGGCACAAACAAGTCCTTGTGCTAACTTTTAGAACGGAATGGGATCTAAGAGATCATCAGGTAGTTCTTCAAAGACACGCTCCCAATCTTCACTTCTTTCATTGAAGACATGATCAACCTAAACCATGTAATCCTGAGAATAAGCAATGTCTTGTTCAAGTCTAGAAATCATCAATGCTGGCTGCAGGTGTATCTCCATATTGTGGATCTTTACTTGTGCTTTCCACTGCTGTCTGAGAGGGTAGAATTCCAACCTTGGGAATCTGTAACCTGATCTTGGATAACACATTAAATAATGAGTTAGATCGTTACAAATCTTATGATTTAAATTTGGATATAAAAGGTTAAAGAATTCTTCCATATCAGCATTAAATCTTGCGCCAATTAAATCTGCATAATCTTCAAAGGTATCTTGGTCAAAAGTAATTCGAGTTATCAACCCAAATTTTATTGCCTTTAAAATATTCATTTTACTGGTTTTGGACCAGTTCATTCCAAAAAGACCTTTGATGTGCAAATGAATAGCACTTCTACCACACCAGAATTTTATAGGAGCCGAAATTAATCCAAAAGTTTCTTTAAATTCGACTTCTTCATCAGGATCAACTAGAGATTGGTGGTGATAGGTGATCAGATTTTGGAGATTTTTGAACCATTTATTTAAGAAATAAGATTCTAATAAAGTAATCACTATTTCTTTTGGAAGAGTGGGGAGAGATATGACTCCTCTTTCAACATGTACCATGTACATTCCTATTCCGTCTGGTCTATACCAATCGGAGATAGGATTTCAAGAGATATAGATTGAACTATTTCTCTGGTCCTCCTTTGATCCATTCAATATCAAAATCAAAACTGAGAAATTCAAAATACCACCTTGCTACTCTACCTTGAGCTATATCCTTATTGGGTTTCTTTTTCAGGGCTCCTCATAGCTTGGCTATCTGTTCTTACAGTAAAATGGATGGTTTGAGAAAAATCTTAAATTTGTCTAATCCATTTTTAACTGCAAGAATCTCTTTTTCATATATGTGATATCTGCCTTGGGTATCTGTAAAAGTTCCTAATCTGTAACCGCAGATATTCTTTTACCACTTTCATCTTCCTGTATCAAAACAGCTGACCAAGTATTATCAGAAGCATCAGTATATAGAAAAAGTGGGAGTTCTAATACTGGGTTTTGTAAAGCGGGCAGAAAATTGCATTTCGCCTTAATCCTTTGGACAGCTTTTGTAGCATTATCAGACCATCCTTGCTGACCTTCTCTGATATGAGTTTGAATTAATCTCCTATCCTCAGCCAATCCTTTGTAAAAAGGGGAAATGTAATTCAAGCATCCTAGAAACCTTTGAATCTGTTTCTTATTTTGCAATATATCTGGAAAATCTTGAATTCTATGTAATATATGGGGCTGAAGTAGAATCTTGCCATTACTCATGTGTAAACCAAGAAAATCAATTTGGTTTTGTCCTAAAACCAATTTCTTTGCGGTCAGGCATATCCCATGTTTTTGTATGGCTGCAAATAAGGACTCTACGTGGTGTAGGTGAAGATCAACTGAATCAGAAAATATTAATATATCATCTATATAAACAGCACAAAAATCTCTTAATTCTCTTAATGCCTGGTCCATCCTTCTTTGAAAATAAGCTGGTGCGGTGCACAGACCAAAGGGCATTACATTCCATTCAAATAATCCTTGAGGAACTGAGAATGTTGTTTTATATCTATCTGATTCTTTTACCTTGATTTGCCAAAAACCTGATTTGCAATCAAATTTTGAAAAAACCTTTTTATTGGCAGCTCTTCTGATTAAATCTGTACTGAATGGGATAGGATAATTAAATGGTAAGATAATATCATTGAGAGGTTTATAATTTATACACAACCTCTTTTTACCTCTCATCTGCTATGCTCTTTTGTTGACCAAGAATGCTGGACAGGCAAAGGGACTTTTGCTTGGTCGTATGAAGAGTCCATCCAACAGTTCTTTAAGCTGCTCATCCATTTCTGAGGTTTCTGTAGGACTCATGAGATAAGCAGGTTCATGGGGAATAACTGACATACATTCTGGCCTTATCTGGATTTCACATTCTTCATGTTCTTGGGACCAGAATTGTAGTGGATTAAGACTACAGCAATTCTTCTCAAACTTTTGCTTTATTTTGAGAAAGATATCTGTATCTTTTTCTATTACCTCTTTTACTGATTCCTTCTTTTTCCTGCTATTGTCAAATTTATGATTGACAATTTTAAGAGCAGGTATTTCTAACTGACCTTCTTCGTGCCTGAGGGCAATCTTGTGTTTCCAAAACTGAAGGGGTTCATATTTGGTTAGAAATAGAAATCCTAGAAGAACATCATCTTCTAAATCATTGTATTCAATGAAATCAGTAATAAAGGTTTTACCCATGATTTCAATATGGACATCTTGAGCATATCTTCCCATTTTGATCTTTTCACCATTAATGGCGTAGCTCTGTGGAATATCTTTTCTATCTTTCCAGTAATGAGGAGGGATGGCATTAGTTTTTGCCAATGACCTGGAAGAACCTGTATCCACAAAAGCATCAAGTGGGATTTTCTTATAACCAGGGAAGCAAAAATTAACTCTTATATAGTTTCCATGGTTTGCTAGAAGTAAAGAGCAAGAGCTTTCTTTTCTCTTATGTATGAGGCTATTGCCGCTGCTGCTGGCTTCTGAATCTGCAGATTTATTTTCTTGATCTACTTTGAACAGTAAATCTTTAATTTCTCCCACCTCCGCAGAGAGATTTCTGATCTCTTTTTGTTGTTTAAGAAGAAGTCTCTTACAATCTGCAGTATCATTTAATAAGAGATCAAATTTCTTAAAAATACCTATAATATCAGGATCATCGGAGGAGGATCTGTGTTTGGATGAAGAAGGTTTTTCTGTATTCTTCTGCCAGGGGGGTATTTTGTACCCATGATGTTCTGATTCATCCTTCTGGGAAGGTTTCTGCTACAATTTGAGCTGCTTTTCAGTTTCTACTTTATCTGTCTCTAAACTTTTTAGTCTAGAAAGATGTTGGTGAACAGCTTTTTTTCTTTCTTCTCTGGTTCCTGCTAATTTGTAAGGGTCTTTAGATTTCTCAATCTGTATCTGAATCTTTAAATCAGATAAATTGGATTTCAATAATGAAACAAGAAAATTTTCATTAGTGTCTGATAGCTCAAACGAAGAACTAGAAATGGACAAATTTTTTGAATGCCTATTTCTATCTTTTAAACCCTTAAATTTCAGCATGAAATTTGATTCAGGAACCTCTTCAACTATTTCATAAAATTGTTGAAGATCTGTATAATGGCTGCTCCTGACCACTTCCCAATCTGGGTTGTCCCTTTCGAAGGCTGCATAAATCTTTGTACCGGGATTTAATTTCTTTGGACAATTTGTGGCATAATGAGGTCCTTTGCAGATAAAGCATTTTATATGTTTTGGGGCAGAATGATCCTTCTTATGTACCAAAAATTGAGGAGGTCTGCGGGATCTCCTTTTATAAGGAATTGCTTTAAAATTCCTTTTTCTTGAATGACCATGTTTACTTCTTCTAAAAGTAAACTCTCCTTCATGGTAACCGTGCTTTGAGCACTTCTTACATCTACATCTACTTCCACATTTATTCTTTTTGAACTGTTTTAACTGCTGAAAATCTTTCAGCTGATTGATCGAAGGAAGATCACAGAATTCTTTCAAATTACAAGTGTAATTGTATTCTTCCTTATTCATTTGTAGAGAACCTAAGAGACATTGTTTCTCTAATTTATATCTGATCAATCTTTTAACAGTAGGAAAATTCACATCATCAAGCTGTTTATTATCCTTCCTGATAATATAATCCTAAGCCCATGCTCCTAAACCACAAGGAAGAGAATTTAAATAGTACTGCTTAGTGGTTAAGTCATGCATCTTATCTGCAGCAACCATATAGGATTCAAACATGCAATTATAAGCATCAAACTTGGCTAAGTTTTTAAGCTTCATAGATTGCAAAATCTTATTTGCTTCTAGGGCTTGATTTGATATGTCATCACAGAAAAGATCTGTTAATAACCATTTGAATTACATTTCCTTTTACAAAGGATTGGTGAGGATAGGAGATTGATTCAAACTCATTTTAGATTTTCATCTTTCTTTTGACTTCTCTAAGTTTGCAAGTGTTTTTACCCTCTGTTTAGTCTGACATATCTAGTGCTTGAAAAATATGATTATCTGATTGATGAATCCGTTGAAGAGTTGGTCCAAATCCGAAGAAAACTCCTTGGAGGCAACAAACCTTAATTCCACTTTCTGAATACCCAAAAGCTTGGGCATCCCTGGCTACTGGGGGCGCCCATGATCACCAAACTTAACCATTTTTAGATGGTTTTCAATCTTCAAATTTGATCTTTTTCCTCTGTCCTCCGTTTGATCTACAATTGCTAGTGATAGACGAAGCCGATGATCTAACTGAGATATTCACTAGATAGCTTGCGGAATTCTGAAGACAATGATCATATTTGCAAACCCTAACAACATTTTTTGATCCTCCAAAACCCTAGGCGCCCCTGGCTTCCTGGGGCGCCTTTATTCTCCAGACTTAGAATATTTTTTGGGATTTTCATGATTTGCATTCTCGCCCTTTGATGAAACTTCTACATTCAATCCACAATTCCTGTAGACTGATTGATCTGAGGGACCTACTGATAGATTCATTGTGAAGCCGAAAATATTCTGAGCAACAATGTTTTAGAAGCAGAAACCCTAATTCTATCATTTGGCACCTTGAAAGGCTAGGCACCCCTAGCTAGTAGGGGCGCCTTTACTTGCAGGAGTTAGTTTTTTATTTGAAATTTTCAACTTTCCTTTGTTCATCCTTCTGCTTCATGCTCGGTAGTCGAGGTTGAAAAATATGCTAACGCACATAATCCCAAGTGCCTAGGGTTTCCAAATAGCCAAAATTTTATCATTTTCAAGATTTTCTAGCATCCCTCATTCGTTCTCCGTTTCATGAACATCTTTTGCCTTTGAGCGATCTGTGTAGTGCTTGAGACCTTGAATATGACACCTCGCAATTGAGCATCCTTCATTGATGACCTTGGAGCTCCTGAAAAAGCAGGATAGACCCACCAAAGAAAAACTAATCTTTTGACGATTCTGACTGGACCAGCCTAATGAAGAAGTATTTTCCACCAATCAAAATCAGTTTGAGCCCTAGAAGCCAAACTTTATATTTTTTAGAAAATTTCCTAAAATTTAGGGCCGAAAAACTAAGATCTGGGTTTTGTGGAAAACTTCGCTCTAAGCGGACCCAGATCCTCAAATTTTGAAAATTTTGAGTTTTTGACCATCATGCATGAGATGCAAATTTCCAAATTTTGACCTCTTTTGACAATTTTACAAGACTTTTACCAACTCTTTCAAAATGCCCCAATGAAGCAAAAATTTTAATTTTGGGTGTAACACCATGTATCTGTATTGCAATGTATTAAATCTATGCTTGTATGATTCTCATTTTATTTATTTTCATTTTATTTATAATGGTTAGTATCCTACGATCCTAATTTCTAACAGCGACCCATTCAACCATTGAGAAACCTTCTTCTGTGACATCTTTCACAAGACCTTCCTAGATGCTATATAAAACTCCTCAATGTACTCTTTCACAATCAGTTCTCTACCACAAATTCTAAGACTTCCTTTACAACTTTAAATTGTAGTTGGCAAGGAAAAATGTACCATTCAACCATCCAACGCCACTTAGAGATCTTCAACTTATTCTTCTTAACCTTGTCTTTCTAGACATGACCTCGCATTCAATTGAATGTGTTGAATGCACAAGACAACTAAGATGGGGGTGAATCAATTGTACCTTAAAACTTCAAAACCCTCATAAACATTTAGATCCGCATTAATCCAATTAACCTTTAATCTGTTAGAATGATTTATGATGAAAGAAGATAACAGAAACTAAATCAAATCGACACCAAATTTACGTGGAAAACCCAAGATGGGAAAAACCACGGTGAGTATTGACTCACAATATAAAGTAACATCAACACCGAATGCAATAGGGCTCATTGTCAGAGGGGGCTCAATGCCCAAAAGAAAGAAAGGCTCATTGCCAGAATAGAAAATAAGATAGAGAAGAGTGTTACAATGAGAAATCCATCTCAAAGCAACAAAAAAATCCACCCTAGCATCACCAACACCTTCACAATCTTTCTAAAGAATTGTAGACACCTTTTTTTACTCACTGCATTCAGTAATCTAACACATGAAAGCTCGCACTGCACTTCACAAATCCACACCCTACAACTCCGCAAGTTGCATTACTCACACCATACTCATCGATCTTGACATCACTCAACAACTCAACTCATTTATATCATCTTCAACCTTAAAACATTCTCCAAGGTCGGCTATGCACCTCAACCGTGCAAATTCAAATTAGGTCAGCACTAAAACATTCCCACGATGGAAAGGAATGAAGGGGGACCACAACACACCTTAGCTACAACCTAAATCCACTCATACATGCAACACCACGCTTCCACAAATTTCGTAAGTAAACACACAAGGTCGATCGAACCTTTGTTAACACCATTAACACTTAAGTACACACTTCCTCAAATCCAAAGACGACTCGCGAACACCACATAACACTTGAACACGATCTAGAATATTCCACAAACACCCTAAAATCCAACAAGTTCCTTCACAACAACTTTTGCTTGAAGAATGTACACACCCAGTTTACTCAAACAACTCCGTCGTACACTACAACTCAAGAAACTAACTTCCAAAGCACCAAACCATGAACAACTTCATCTGAAAAAAGATACACATACTACTAGCACCTTTCCAAATCAGCATCAATCTGTTCATACTTGTAACAATCTCCCCCTTTGTCATTGATGGCAACACGTGATGTGAAAAACCATCAACCACAAACACAACAGCTCTACTCCATACCTTTTTTCTTTTCTCTTTTCTCCCCCTTGCACAACTAACTCATTACACTCTCTCCCCCTTTGATAACTTTCTCTCTAGCAACTTATCTTTTTCACGTCTCATTCTCCCCCTTTGACATCAATGGCAAAGACAAAGTATCAAGTATTTGAATATCCTCTTTACTGCTACAGCATGTGACTCTCTAAGATCTTGAAATCTAGCCACAAGACAAACTGCATGCATGATATCCGATCTAGTAGCAGTTAGATATAGTAGTCCCCCAATCATTGATCTATACTTGCTCTAAACAGCTTTAGAAGATTCATCATTCTTGTTCAGCTTGCAAGCAATAACCATAGGGGTACATATTGGTTTAGAATCTTCCACTCCAAGGTTAAGTTCTTCGACATTTCCTTGACATACTTTGATTGTGAAATGAAAATACCTTTATCTGTCTAATTGATTTGTAGCCCAAGGAAGAAATTCATCTCCCCAAACATAGACATTTCAAACACTTTCTACATCTCTTCTACAAATTTCTTACACAGCTTCATTTCCTCGAAAAATTATTCCATCAACATATACAACCACAATCAAGATTTTATCTTTTTCAACTTTGAAGTAGAGATTACTATCTACGATACCTTTATTGAATCCTTGCTATAACAAATACACGTCCAACCTTGCATACCACGGATGACTCTAGCAATGCAGGCTAGACAGCAGCCTTCTTCTTTACAACCTTGAGGATTCTTTCCAACTACTCTGGATGATCCTGAATGATCCTGAAGATACTCCACTTGTGAGATCTCTACCTTCGCCTTCATCATGGAAGACACAATGTCAAAATTTGCTAAAGAGGGGTCTTGAGCAACTAGCACAGTGTTTTCTTGTGAAGATTTGGGGTTGGAAGTGGGAGGCACTTCCTTTCCCTTTTCATTTGTATTCCGCTTTTCCTCTTCTTTTTTTGTGCTTTGAAGTGTTGTGCACATGTAAACACAGGCGATGAGATGTTCTCATGATTGACCGCAAGAGAGAATTGGTGGTATTCTTCTTCTTCTTGTAAATTAACAGGTTCTCTGTCGAAGTATCCCATTACAGAGTCACCATCAAAGTTGTTCGTTTGTGGTGAGACAACATTTGTAGTTGGTGAAGGTACAAAACCTATACTTGGAGCAGCATTAGCAAATCCCATGAGTTGATTCATCCTTCGATTTGAGGATTCTTTGTGTTGTATGCTCTTGCTTGCACTCTAATAAGTATATAAACAGCAGTATAAATTGCTTCTTTCCAATAGACTTCTGGTAGATTTGCTTCTTTCATCATTGTTCTTGTAGCTTCTTGAATAGTCTCGTTTTTCCTTTCAACCACTCCATTCTACAGAGGAGTCCTAGGGGCAGATAAATACCTATTTATTTTATGATTTTCACAAAAGATATTGAACTCATTGGAGGTGAACTCTCCACCTCAGTCATGTCTCAAACATTTGGTTTTCATATCCATTTCATTATCAACCATAACTTTGAATGCTTTAAACTTATCTAGAGCTTTTGAATTTTCTTTGAGAAAAGTAACCCATGTCATTCTAGAATAATCATCAATCAATAGCATGAAGTACCTGTAACCTTGAAGACTTCTTACTCTGATAGGACCACAAAGATCTATATGCACTAATTCCAACAGTCTGGTATAAGATTGTTCTTTGACCTTGAAGCTTCTTCTTGCTTGCTTTCCAATTTGACACTCCTTACAAATAGCATTGATAGGCTTTGTAATCTTTGGCAAATCTCTCACAGCTTGAATTGAACTTATCCTCACTAGGCTATCAAAATTGATGTGACACATTCTTTTATGCCATAGCCAACTCTCATTGATCTGAGTCATGAAACAATAACCATCGGCACCTTTGAGCTGATAGACATTTCCATCTGTCCGTCTTCCAGCAGCAATCACAGTTCCGGAGCCTTTTCTAATCTCACAACCATCATCTTGAAACATAAGATTGTATCCCTTGCTACACATTTGTCCAACACTCAAAAGGTTATGCCTTAAGCCCTTAACATAGTAAATATCATTAGTATTACGCTTGCCATCAAAACTGATTGAACCTTTTCCACATATTTTAACAAATGTATTGTAACCAAACCTAACTAATCCTCCATCATATTTTTCAAGTTTAACAAACTTACTCTTATTGCCATCTGTCCTCCTTCCAGCAGCAATCACAGTTCCGGAGCCTTTTCTGATCTCACAACCATCATCTTGAAATATAAGATTGTATCCCTTGCTACACATTTGTCCAACACTCAAAAGGTTATGCCTTAAGCCCTTAACATAGTAAATATCATTAGTATTACGCTTACAATCAAAACTGATTGAACCTTTTCCACATATTTTAGCAAATGTATCATAACCAAACCTAACTAATCCTTCATCATATTTTTCAAGTTTAACAAACTTACTCTTATTACCTATCATATGATTAGAGCATCCACTATCAATGATCCAATAGTTCTCCTGTCTAGTATCAAAAGAGACACCAATGTGCCTTCAATTTTAGCCCTTGCTTCCGGAGCACTTTCCTTCACACATATCTCACAATTAGCAAAATAAATTCATCTTTTAAAGCCAGGAACAAGCATTCACCATCATCATCATCTTCATAATCAGATATACTTGCATCTTCTCTAACATAATAACTTTTCTTAATCATCTTACCTTTGTTCTCCTATTTTTGTTATTCAAAGCTCTGTTTGGACATCTAGAAGCATAATGACCTATCTTTCTACAATTGAAACATTTGAAAGGCAACTTACCACTATATTTTCCAATACCCTTTTTCATTCTTCTTACAAAGTTAGCTTCCACATCATTAAGATCCTCCTGATTTGATTCCACAGTCTTTTTCTGATTTGCCAACCTTAAAAGTTGTCTCAACTTTTGCACTACTTGTTCCAAATTCTCTCATCTCAAAAGCAGTTAAAGAACCATACAACTAATCTTGGGTATACTAATTAAAATTTTGTAATTCCTCAATAGCTAAAACTTTATGACTATAAGCTTTAGGAAGAGTTCTAAGCACCTTCTTTACCACTTCTTCTTTCAATTCTCCACCAAGACCTCTAATGCCATTGACAACTTCATCCACCTTTTGCAAGTAGCTTGTGGTATTTTCATCTTTAGACATTCGTAGGGTCTCAAACATGATCTTCAAATTCTGCATCTTAGCTTGCTTGATCTTATCATCTCCTTCATAAATGCTTTCTAACTTCACCCAAATTTCTTTAGCAATTTTCAGATTCATAACTTTCACCAATTCAGAATTAACAAGACCACTTAAGAGAGCATACCTTGCTTTACCATTGTTTTCATAGGCCTTGATCTCAACATTAGTCCTCAGACCATTTGTAGGAGCACTATATCCTCTTTCAACAAATCTCTAGATCTCAAATTCAAGAGAAACCAGAAAACCTTCCATCCTTGTCTTCCAAAATGCATAATCTGATCCATCAAATATAGGAATATCTTTCTTGTGTGCCATCCCAGATCTACCTCAAGCGGTTAAGCTTTCTTCCAAGGAACCTTGCTCTGATACCAATTGTTGAATGCACAAGACAACTGAGAGGGAGAGGGAGAATAAGTTGTACCTTAAAACTTCAAAACCCTCACAAATATTCAGATCCACATTAATCCAATTAACCTTTAATCTGTTAGAATGATTTATCATGAAAGTAAATAATAGAAACTGAATCAAATCAACACCATGCACAAAGAGACACCAGATTTACGTGGAAAACCCAAGATGAGAAAAACCACTATAAGGTTTAACTCACAATATAAAGTAATATCAACACTGAATACAATAGTGCTCACTATCGAAGGGCTCACTACCCAAAAGAAAGAAACACTCACTGCCAAAGACTCACTGACAAAATAGAAAAGAAGATAGAGAAGTGTTACAATGAGAAATCCATCTCAAAGTAACAGAAAAATCCACCACAACATCACCAACACCTTCGCAATCTTTCTAAAAAATTGTAGACACTTTCTGCTCACTACATTCAGTAATCTAACACACGAAAGCTCGCACTGTACTTCACAAATTCACACCCTACAACTCTACAATTTGCATTACTCGCATCATACTCATCTATTTGACATCCCTCAACAACTCAACTCATATTTATATCATTTTCAACCTTGAAACATTCTACAAGGTCGGCTATGCACCTCAACCATGCAAATTCAAATTAGGTCAGCACCAAAACATTCCAACAATGGAATGGAATGAAGGCAGACCATAACACACCTTAGCTATGACCTAAATCCACTCATACACACCAGCCACACTTCCACAAATTTCGTAAGTAGTGTAAACACCCAAGGTCGGCTAAACCTATGTTAACACCATTAACAGTTAAGTACACACTCATCCAAAGACGACTCACGGACACCACATAACACTTGAACACAATCTAGAATATTCCACAAACATCCTAAAATCAAACAAGTTCCTTCGCAACAACTTTCACTTGAAGAATGTACACACCTAGTACACTCAAACAACTCTGCCATACACTGCAACTCAAGAAACTAACTTCCAAAGCACCAAACCATGAACAACTTCATCTAAAAAAAGATACACATACTATCAGCGCCCTTCCAAATCTGGAAGACCTGAAACCTCTCTGCGGAGAAATGCGGAGCAAAAACATTTCTCCTAGACACCTCTGCAATATACAATTCATACACACAACTTCCTTTGCACATCAATCTAGCACACCAAATTATGAATGCACAACCTTTGAACACCTCTGATCAACATATATGAACTGCACAAGCAGATCTTCAACCCAAAAGAACTGTGGAGCAAAACCAAAACACTACTCTGCAACATTGAACACACTGCAACACACTATTTCCTCTTTTTATTCAATTTTCTCAAAAACACTTGGAAACCAAGCACTAGAAACATATCATCAACATCTTTAGTACTTCCTCATCACCATCAAACCAACTGCAACATCCTTGCAACAAACTCCTTCTCATACAGTTGACACCAATGACAACAAAAACTTGTTGACGTCAATGACAACACCAATCTGCTCATACTTGCAGCAGCATGCCCCTTCAATTTAGTGGTTGCATACTTGACTCTCTTAGGGTCTTCAATAGATTCAAAATCAAAATACTTTCCAAGATCACTAATCCAATCCAATAGATCTTCAAAATAAAAACCTCCTAAATAATAAGGGAGATAAAGTCTTGGCTTACTTCCTGCTCTCATCAATGCCTTCACAAACTTATTTTCTACACTTAATTCTTCCCCTGAACTTGAAGCATCTTTAATGCATGATTTAGCTACAACCATTCCTTGCCTTGTGCAATCTCAAGGTGTAATGTCCCCTTTACAAGCATGATCAATTAAGAGAGACCCTTAGCCTATTTAGTTCTCATAGGCTAATTGGGATGTGGTAAGGGAAAAATTAATTATTTCTAAAGTCACTGATTTTACAAGCAGCTTATAATTAATTAATTAATTATTTTACTAAAGTTGGGCAGTTTATTTTAAAAAATGACTTTTTGGGGGCCCAAGTGTTTAAGTTAAATTAAAAAGAATGTCACTTTGAGAGGGAAATGAAACATAATATTTCAAATATTGAAAGAGGGTATAAAAAATGGAGTTTGACAAGATAATTTCATTCTTGTCATCTTATTTTTTAAACCCCATCTTTGGAGATTGAGCAATTGTTCATTTTTCTGACCTAGGATAAAAACCCTATGACAAAAATTGGCTTCGAGCACAAATACCCTCCTAGCCAATTTGTGAGTGGATTCGTACATGATTCACAAGTGTGCTTAATGTTTGGAATTTCTGGAGGTTTGTGCTAAAGAGTTAAAGATCATTCTAGGTATGTTTTTGATATTTGGGGAAGTTGTGAATTAAAAGGACTGTCGAAAATATGTGGGTAGCAAATAATAATTGATATTTGAGAGCTTGCCCTAGTTTGGAGTTATATATTAGATAAACGAAATATTATTTCAGATTTGATGAAACGCTAGTTGTGAAGTTAATTGAATGTTTATTAAAAATATTTACAAATCACATGAATGCAATGGAGTCAATAGTTTTTGGCCCTTGTAAGACCAGCCATACCATTTTATTGCATGAGGAGGCCAAATATTGGTTATATCATTTATTCCCAAGACTTATCATACAAGGTCAAGAAGAGGGGCCTGTGAATGAAAGGAGGGAATCAATTCGTATTTGAAGACTTTGGGTGACTATTCCCTCAACCACACCTTCCTCTAGGATCAAATATTATATTAAGGGGTGGTCGCAACTCTTGGTGAAGGAAAAATATAGCCATACAACTCTCAGTGGGCAATTTATGATGTAACTTTTTAGACTTTGGCAAATATTAATATTAAATTGTGAACTTTCAAAGGAGTTCAATCAAGTATCTACTTCAACTTGAAGGTCAAAATTTTGATTTTGATTTTTGTTTTAAGTATGTGTGGGTAGTTACTTCCAGAGTTTAAAGTAGTAGATTTGTATCAGTATTTCAGAATAATATAATATCTAATTTCATAGTAGAATAGACATTGTTATTCCTACAATGATCTTGTGAATGCAACATCAAGTGGTACATTGTTATCTCTATTGTCATTTTTTCAAACAATTGCAAAATACACAAAATAGTTGGAATATTATAGTGCTTTGTCAGTTGGCATTTTATCAAACATTTGTCAAAATACAAAAAAGTTTAGCTAAATACATTACACAAGGGCTTCCAACTTTGATTGTATAGCTCTCACTATGCAAGCCAATTCATTTTCACAAAATTGCCTTGATTTATATCATCCTACTCGTCATCATAGTATTCTCTCTAATATTTGCCACCTGTTTTTATGTTGGCCATTTTCTCCTATCGCTAACCTACAATGCAACATATGCACAAACTTCTATTATGGAGTTACCACTAACTTTTATGATATCATAGTTAAAAACTAGGCTTTGACACCAATTGATATAGTGATGGGTAGAGGGTCTAATTAAAGAAAATCTATTCATGCAACTCAAACACGAAAAATAGAAAACTCAACCTATGAACAAAACAAAGGTTGAATTCTTAAAATGAAGAAAAACAAGGATGGCACAACACAATTATTTTATACAATGCTCTAATATGGTAGGCCAAGATTACAATATTTGGAGTTCAAATCTTCTTATCCATTCCTCCTTCTTCCTTCCTACTCTTTTGTTCTTCAATGAGTTGGTCACCTTTTTATAGAGAATACTCATAGTGAGGCAACACCGACCAAGACATAGCCCAATGTCCTATGCAACAAGATGCAAGCTTTGAAACTCAATGATACTTCACTTACAAACCTCCCTAGGACCAATGTCCAAATATAGGACAATTTGTTTTGCACGTCATTCAAATATTGACAAAAAGTCTTAAAATAGATCCCTTTGGGCTAAGAAGATGCCACAATTGCAGCCAGGAAACCAAAGACAACTTTTGCAACATGGACATTTTTAAAGTCGAAATCCAACGTTCCACTTACAATTTGGAAGCTCTATGATCAATATGCAACATGACATGGTTGAAGTTGTGTTGAACTATAATACTAGTCAAAACAAACCTTTGCAACAAGAATTGTCGTCTATGGTAGAAATAGGACAAATGTGACACACAAGATTGTTTTACCCCTAAGATGCCTCTACATCACTTTGCTTTTCTTTTCCTGGTTTTTAGTTCTAATGTTGATTGTCTTTTCAAATTTCTTATATTGTTGTAACAAGTTGACATTTCTATTCTTAGAACATTAGGCTTCTTTGGAGATTTGTGTCTTATTCCTCTATATTTGCATAACATAATATATTGCATGGGCAAGGGTCCCAATATATTCCCTCACTTTACCTAGCTAAAAAAAGCGTCAAGCTAAAACATCTCACCCATTTAGTAATGTAACAAATATTTTAATTATCAGTAGAGATAAAACTTATAAATATCCACTATTTCAAGACTGTTCTCATGGATTGGGCACAGGAAATACTTTTCTTATAATTTTGCAATCTACTTAACATGCCTTGGGTGAAATCATATAATTATATTACTTTCTTAATTGATTGACTTATATGATGAGATATAATATTTTTTAGTTATAGCAACCATTTTGAGACTCATTTTTTAGGTATATTTGACTTGAGGGAAAGTATTTTTTTGAAGCTTGTGGAAGGAGGATTTTTTTAATTTTGAACCACTAGGATAAAAAAAAAGGGGAAGTTGAGTAAGAGGCATACTCATCTGCAACCAATCAACCATTAAGTTAGGAGGATCACTTCCATTGTGGCATCACCCCTATTTGGCATGAGGATCATGGTATATTGGACTATCCATGTTGTTATAGAACAAGCCTTCCAACCAATGTGAGAGTAATTTTTGGACGTCAATATAATTTTTTTAATCATAGAAGCAAATTCCAAGGAGCACATTTTTTAGACATTTGACTTAAGGGAAAGGCATTTTTTAAAATCTCTTAGAAAAAAGTATTTTTAGATTTTTCAACCATAAAACAAGAGAGGAGTGGGGAAGGGGCTGAGCCAAATTAATATAATATACATAAGAATGACTTTCAATATTATTGTCAACTTTAATTTTGGAAACATAAGTAAATTCATTATGATTTTCTTTTAAAAGTATTTTTTATTAAAATCCATTAACCTAATTAAGTTAGGACTGGGTATTAATATGTCATTCCGGTGCTTGACAAATGTGTCGCTGGGTCAAGCATCATAACGGAACACCAACGGGGAAGTGCATTGAAAAAGACAAAAACTAAAGGTCATCATTATTGACTTAGTTCAAGCTAAACAAACAAAAACAAATAATAAAAAGAAAAAAGCGTTCTTCTGAGCATAAAGGCACAAGGAAGGAAGCAGGGGAGGATTCCTTACCGAGAACGAGCATGGAGTCCGGAAAAGCTCCAAGAACGGGCAAGAACAGACCTCCAATAATACCAGGCCCCGTCACCGCCAACAGCTCCTCGCTTCCGTCAGACATTAATTTGGCTGCTAAATACAGAAGGTAACCATATACTGCCAGCAGAAACAAATTCCCCAGTGCAGACGTAGTGCAGGGCAAAAAGCCATATGTCTCTTCGCAACTGCTACTCTCTAAATCCCTATTTTTCGAACCGGTTAAAACCTTTGCTATAAATCCTTCCGAAATCTTGCCTTCCCCTCCATTCGACACCAGATTTGCTCCACAATCGAGTCCAGCGACCGATTTCCGTAAAAGCAATCCGCCTTTCCCTGCGCCGTGGACACCTGCGCATAGCAGGAGCACCACAACAATGATAAATCCTTTGATAGCCTGTCTAGTTGAACGTTCCATCTAATTCTTCAAGTCTTGTCGAAAATTGGCTCCGTTGACAACTTTCCGGAGCTTAAGAACTGAATTTGAAGTGTTAATCGTTTGTTTTAATAGCTAGCCGAGTCTTCTACTAAATTCCTCCTCTGGAATACTTTAAGAGGCCAAGAATGTCCGATCCATATTGTACGGCCACCTCGCGTTGAAGGCGCATAAACCGTTCCAGTGATTGGACGAGAATTGATATTCATACTTCACGGATTGCGCGGCATTTCACCATTCCCGATTTACTAGTTTGGATTATCTACTACATTTTTTATTTAACTAAAAGCTCGTGCAAATAAATTTTGAGTTCGTCGAGCACTTAATGAAAGGGCCCATCCTCACACGAATTTAGCGTTCCTGGCAATTCTATTAAGCCTTTCACGTTCAGAAATTGCATTTAGGTATCCGATAAGGCCGGGTATCTGATTTTTCACGTTTCAAGGTAATTCCGTATGGTTCGTACCTTCATAGTGCAATTCTTCACAGAAAAGTAATGCATACTACTCACACAGATTAACTTCAATGTCGTGTACGTAAAAAGTAATCTAGTGGGCTACTAGACGAAAGGAAATCATAATTTTTAATGATGTTTAACAGTCCATGAGACCCCAGATCGAAAACAACATAACAACCACCAAAAGAACCGACCAACGAACCCCAATCGTATTTTCCCCTATTAGATTTTTTTAATTAGATAATGTTTGCTGAAATTTGTGGCAACTCACGCGACTGAAACACGTCCAATCCATAAGAAACAAATGCTAGCAACAAATGTTCAACGTGATGTAATATCAGCGTCACTATTTAAGTGATTTTAAAAACGACACGTTTAGCGCTCAACGACTTATGTTCATGAAGGTAAAGCAATTTGTAATGAATCTAACCTCACACTACTTATTTGAGCAAATCTCGGATGCTTTAATGTGGAATTACATGTAATTTAAAACCTATTTGTTGCCATGCTAAAAAGAAAAAGTCACGTTTGCAAGGGAGATGTTTAGCATCGGATATTCAAGATGAAAAGTGTTTTAATCATTTTTGGATACTCACTCTTTGTAGTGGTGTTTTTAATATAAGTTTGTTTTTTAAACGATGTTTGTTTTTAATTTTAATTAATGGATAGATTATATATAGTGTGAGATTTGAATTTGAAACAAGTTTCACATTTGCAAATTACTATTGAGTCATTGGAAAATAAGTTTCAGCTGTTATTTAATGGTAAATCAGTTATTGTTTAATGGTAAAAGTCTTCAAAATATTGGTAAAAACTTTCAAAATCTCACTTATCACTTAAAAGCCAGATAAATATTGATTTGACAACTAGATGGGAACATTCTATTTCTATTTGCAGTGGTTTTTTTCAATTTGATGGTAACTTTCTTTTTTCATTTGTGTTACTCAAATAATACTTAATTTCTTCACATCCATGCACACAAACACATACTCTCCACTCTTGCTGCCTTTGTTGACCCTACGGCAATCCCACTAGGGGAGAGGGGCCCATAGTGGAGCACCCTAACTTCACGTTTCTCAAAATCTTATGTGAAAATTTTAAATCACTTCCAATTTTGTACAACAGTTTATTTGGCAACTCACATGCTTCTA